>JANHGB010035737.1:89002-101265 GCA_026283785.1 Coracopsis vasa
CCTGGCAGTGTTCAAGGCCAGGTTGGATGGGGCTTGAAGCAACCTGGTCTAGTGGAAGGTGTCCCTGCCCATGGCAGTGGGGTTGGAACCAGGTGATCTTTAAGGCCCCTTCCAGCCCAAACCATTCTATGATTCTATAAGAAAAATGGCTAAAGAAAGCCTAGAGATTCAGGTTTTAAAAGTATATTTTCGTTACTTCAGGTTTAGTCTCAGGAATTTAAAACGTTTTCCACATTGATCACTTTTTTTGTAATACAGAGTGAAAAAAATTACTTATATCAATACCCATGCTGTTGTAAATATAACAGGTAACTGTTAAGAGTGTTAATGGCACAAGCATTGCAAATGTGGTTTTAACATAAAAGCGTGATCATGAAGTATTTCACTTTGTACACCAGTGGGGCTAGACTGATTAGTGAATTTACTGCATCTTTTCCTATCTGTAGCAGCTAGAGATAGCAGCTCTGCTAGCACAGACTGTTTTAAGCGATTTTTTAAATACCAATGTCAAACTCACTTTGAATATAAGCAAAATTTAACTGTTTAACCCCTCACACTTTGAAAATCAGAGCTGTTAGCTATGCCTAGCTAAATGCACCTTGCCTTCTGTTCCCTTCCAGTATGCTGTTTATATTTGGATTCTTTATATTTTTTAAGAGATTCATAAATTGCTTAGTCACAGGAATCAGTAGGCTAGAGAACTGTGGGTTTGTTGGGTGACAAAGGCAAAAAGAACTAATATATTTTTGGTTTGATTACTTTATTGAAATCTTAATGATACTGACTTAAAAGTATTTTATCTCATGCTTGTAACATTAATTAATTAACATTAAATTAATTAAATAACATTAATTAATTTTAATCACAGGCCAGGATCTCCTTGGGCAGCAAAGTGTACATGCACTGGGCAAAAAATGGCATCCCCATCTCTACTCCCCCTGTTCTCTGATACTTTTAAGAAATTGACAGTGTGGTAGAGTGTTGTCAGTAGAAATGAGTTATGATCACATACTGAGATTTTTCCTAGGCCTTACACCAGGTCAGTTTTCCTCAGCATAGTCCCCCATAACATAGCCATGCTTTTTATAGTGAGATTCTGAGAATTATCAAATCTATGTTTTTAATCCTTAAAGACTGGCTTGAATTTTAAAGTACCTTAATGAAAATTCACCCATTTAATGATGTTGACTTTATTGCCATAATCCCAAAGAATTCCATTCAAGGGCCGAGATCCCAAAGCAGAGGTATAAACCTAGTGCAAAAAGCAAGTCTTACTCCAAAGGTGTAAGATTCTAAATAAGAAGAGAGAACAGATGAATACAGAGATGAGCAAATGCAAGGTTAAGGAAATAAGAATGCCAGGCTGTGGTTATGACATGTTGGCCCATCATCTTTAAAGAGATCTCAAATGAATCAAAATCTTCCTTATTCAGTACTGCAGTTAGAAATCACCAAGGTAATCATGATTGACAGGATATGGTTTTGTACTCGTTACTTAAGGACAGTCAGTCTTCGACAGCTGACCTCCTGAACTGTGTCAGTAAATCTTGCATAAATATGTGGCCCAAATTCACATTTGTACATGCAAAACAAGTAGTTGCACATATAAATACCTTTACACTTTCTCCTTGATTTCACAAGAACAATTTTCAAGTTGAACAGGGAAGTCCAAGTTTGAAGTGGACAAGAAAAAAAATTGACTGATTGTCATAATGTTCAGCAATGCATTGATTTATTCTGGATGGTTATGGTGTGCCCCAGAAAAAAGATTTCCATGATAAAGTTAAATTCTATAGCTCATCAAAAGAAACTTACTTGTTTCCTTTCATGTGAGCCCAGTCAAATGGTTGTTGAGAGCAGCAGAGCAGAAAGGAATAAAAGAAGTTCATCAAACTAAATTTTCAAGTGTTTCACATTCTCCTTCAAGACTGTCCTATCACTAAACCCACAGTGATTAGAAGCAAGGCACATTCCACTTGTCTATTGACTTCCACGTTTTTAACCTGCAGGCGCTGGAGCATGTCAATGCCCGACTTCTTGAGCTGTACCCTGATGATGAAGAACGGTTTGATATTGTCCTGATGACTAATAACCATGCCCAGGTGGGAGTGAGACTCATAAACAGCATCAATCACTACGGTAAGTAAAATAAATACTGCCTTGTTGAACTGCCTGCTGTTACATAATAAAATGAATTCATTTCATTTTTCCTGTTCTGACCTTCGTGAAAGAAGCTTGTTTGATACTGGCACCCATTGCTCAGAGGATGATACTTATTTTGGGGTGTCAGCGTAAGATAGTGTTGAACAGAATTTGGTCCAAAGCTCTAGATTTAACCTGTCAGGTGTGAATCTTCATTTCGGAGAAGAAGTCCTTAAGTTTTTTGTTGTTTGGTATTTAATCCACCAAATACCAAACATCATACGTACACCTTCACAGCAGTTATTTGGCTGTCTTAAGAGGTATTTTTTTAAATCCTCAAGAAGGAAGGGCTGATCAAACATTGTAGTCAGTTTTAGCCTAACTTGCTGAAATGACAGTGAACTTTTTTTTTTCAAGTTTACTGTCAGTTGTAGGCTAGTGTACCTTTTCACAGATTCCTTCTACAGGTTTGAAGTGTAAAGGCATAGTCACACCTTGTTGTGCTGTTCTTACTTTAGGTTTAACAATTGAGCGTTTCTGTATGACGGGAGGAAAAAGTCCTATTGGTTACCTGACTGCATACCTTACGAACTTGTACCTCTCAGCAGACTCTGAAAAAGTGCAAGAAGCTATAGAAGCAGGTTTGAATTGAGTTTCTTTTCCTATCTCATCTCTGTTGTGCTTGTTTAAAAAATGAATATATTGTGTGTCTTTCACAGAAATTAGTCCTGTTTCATCAAATGCAGAAAGTCACAACTTCGTATCGTTCAAATTTATCACTTTATTTTTGCCTAATCAAATAAAAGCAGGTTATTTCTTTGTACTGTTCCTCTCTGACCCTTCAGCCTGCTGATAATGACAACTTATGGTTGATTCTGGGCAACCTGATCTAGTTGGAAGATGCCCCTGCTCATTACAGTGGGATTAGAGTAGATGGCCATTGAAGATCACTTCAAACCCAAACTGTTCCATGATTCTGCAAACTTAATCACCCTCTACCTTTGTCACACCTTTCTGTCCTCTCCCATACTACAGGAAATGAACTCCCATACATACCTTCTCACCTCTGTTCAACTTTGAATGGGATTATCTCTTACAAAAAACAACTTGCATGTTTTTTAAGAAGTTAAAAAATAGCAAATAGTTTGATTCAGTGGTCTTCTTGGAAAGTGCCATTTGCAGCACACATTGGGGACTGTTCCTGTATATTCTTATATGGAATTGGAAGGAAGCATGTCTAAAAATTTACTCCAATGGGATAGTTTCCATGCATTTGTGTTACAGAACAGCCATTACTGATTAGCTTTAGTGCTTGTTTCTGCTCACCATTTATAAAGGTCACTACAAATAAGTTGCTGGAACCAAACTGCTGACAGTTTAATGAATGACTTTTAAAGACATGCTCTCTGAGGTTCACTCATGCATTTTCAGGCATTGCATCAGCTACGATGTTCACTGCCAACAGAGATGTTACTTACTCGGACACACAGTTGAGGGTGGCGTTTGATGGGGATGCAGTTCTCTTTTCTGATGAATCAGAACAGATTGTCAAAGAGCAAGGATTAGATAGATTTTTTGAACATGAACAGCTGAATGAAAATAAGCCTCTTGCACAGGTTGGTACTTCCTGAATCTGTGAGTTTTCAAAACATCTGTTAATATTCATTGCTGCTGTATTTCTCCATATTCCCCTGTGTGTATTCTTCTTTGTGGAAGCTGATTGCCCTATTTATTTCCTTTTTCAAGGAAACGCATGTTTGACATAAAAGAGCCCACCACTGCAGTCCTTTTACCAGGTCTCCCACTTCACTGAGCAAACTGCATATATAAGACAGTGACTTAGAGTCGTATTTTAATTGTATCATTAGGAAAAGGAAAACCTATTACTGATTTCCTTGATTATTTTTCTTGTTGGATTGTGTAGGTAATGTTAAGCATGGGGATATACAGTTTTGAAACACGGTATAAAGCAGAACTATGCCATTTGCCTAAAAAACTACAAATATTTAAACATTAGCTTAAACTGAAAAAAAAACCAAAACCAATTCTGCTATTGTTAAAAATGGTATAAATTCAGAATAAAAGGTTGATTTATGAAAGTACTGGACAGTGCGATGTATTGCAATTTGATGCAAACTATCACCTCTTAATCATCATATAATTCTAATATTGTCATTAATCTGGAAAGAGTTTAGTGATGTCTATGTAATAAGGTCTTTTGCTGGTTTTTGCGCAGAAAAAAAAGTGCAGCTCATGGTTCATAGTAAACAGAGTTAAGTGTTTTTAAAGAATATTTTATTACAGTAAAAGACTTTGAATTGTAGAAGATCTTGTAAGCCTTACTGAGAATCAGTTTCCTACTAATCATGGAATGTAGGATTATGGTTTTAACTTTTTTCCATGTAGAGAATTTGCTGAGTAGCGCATCATTAGGAAAGGAATCCTGTATGTCAGTGGCAATGTGAAAGAAGAATGATTTAGGGAGCTGTGGACAAATCCTAAATATGCTTCTGGTATTTCCTACTTAGGGACCTTTGAAAGGTTTTCTGGAAGACCTAGGGAAACTCCAGAAGAAGTTCTATGCCAAAAATGAACGATTAAATTGTCCCATAAGGACCTTCCTGGTCACAGCCAGAAGTGCAGCAAGCTCTGGAGCCAGAGTGCTGAAGACTCTTCGTAGCTGGGGTCTGGAGATTGACGAGGCACTTTTCCTAGCAGGAGCTCCTAAAGGCCCGATCCTCGTGAAAATCCGCCCTCACATTTTCTTTGATGACCAGATGTTTCACATTGAAGGAGCACAGAAATTGGGCACCATCGCTGCTCACGTTCCCTATGGCGTTGCTCAGAAATACCACAAAGCTGCGTGACTGGGTGGTACAATTAACAATAAGGTTCTTAAGTCAGCCAGCCTCTACTATAGCAATAGTTATGTCTGAAAACCTCTACATTTGTATATTGTAAGCACTGTTTAAAGATTTAACTTCTGACTAGAACAGCCTTTAGAGGAAATATTTTTAATGTAGGTACATTTTTAATAGAGTTATTTTAATAGCATTCTTAAGCCGTTTAGATTTTTTACCTGTTTGGATCTAAGACTGTGGTTTTGATGTTAGGAAAAGATTTGTACTGTTTTTATAGCTTGAGACATATTTTGAGAGACAGAGAAAACAGTTATATTTTCTCTAAAAAACTGCTGGCGGGTTATTTATAACAAAAAACATGCTGCGATCCTAGTCCTTGATGGTTATTTCTGAAGTTACCAAAGCACAGTTTACATATTTATACCTTTTTGTGGTTTACTTGTTAAATATGTGTCCGGCAGATCAGTTATCACAAGGTTTCAGCTTCCAGTGCAATGTTAGCTTCTTTTATCTTGTGTTTACAGGAACCCTTTATTTTTCTATATTGTTTTCCTATTCCAATAAATCTGGCTTTACAATTAACAAAACGTTGTCATTTTTCTGTCTAGATGTTTTAGCTCAATTTTCTATGCAGTTTGTGTAATCAGTGTCTCAGACTGTAATCAGTCCCTTAACTCCTCCAGATATTTAGAACCAGCAGTGACCACTTTCAGCCAAATTTGAGAGTGAGCTAGGCGTCTCAAAGATTTTGTCCCAGTAGATTTCATAGAGTTGGGTGGGAGTCTGAGATGCTGTGAGTATCTTGGCTGGGTCAAAGGCTGAAGCTTTCAAGCATACCTTTGTAACAGCAGAGAATCTACACTGAAATAATGCTGTTGATGGAACTACTTGTTTCTTAACTAGATTCACTTAGGATTTACAGCTGTTCTGTGATGTGCATGAACTCACCTTGGCACTCTCAGATGGGTTTCCAGGGGACAGGTGCCTGTTGCAACATGAATTGAAATTTACACCACAGGTCTATGCTACCTCTTTTATGCTAAGTTCCTATATCACAGTGTCATCCATGTAGCTGTGATATCCAAATGACGCAACTAACATCTGTCAGGTGGTGTTTGTTCTCTTTCTCTCCCAAGTGGATGGAACAAGTGTCCTGTTTGATTTTTATTGTTGCTTTGTATTTATATACCAGAAGAGACAAAACCAAAAGAATGTGCTTTGCAGTGGGAGTAGAAAATAGTGAAGGCTTGTGATGATCTGTGGTTCCTGGAGGAATTCACTCCAGAATCTCACGTTAACCTCTGAGAAAGTTTGGTCTCTTCTGTCTGGATGAAATGTCCTGTTACTGCAGAAAGCTTCATTGCATTAATGATGGTTTCCTCCCCAGAAACATAGGTAATCTTTTAAATGTTCTGCATCCAAGCCACAAAGTTCCTTGAAAACAAAGGCAAAAGTCATGATCCTACATGGAACTTGAATAGAGACCATTAGAAAGGTTTGTACATGTTCACACCAGCACGTGGTGTTGATGGGATGCACTGCAGATTTCTGGTGTACTTGGAATTGAGTAAGTGCTAAAGGCTTTGTGCCCAAAATGTATCACATTTCCCCGCCCAGCGAGGAGGTAAGGAAGACATGAATAGCTGAGGCCTGGTCGTTGTCTGCCAGGATGGGATAGAATTACCTTGCCAAATGGAGGTGATAAAAAATGCAGATGTTTTTATGTGAGAGCTCAGAATCAGCAAGGAATAAAAAAATATTCCTTAGCTGTGGAATATAAATTGTGTGTGTACCTTCACCACAAAAGCATGGCTGCAGACTTCGGCAACACCAGTCCTGCCTTGCTGAAGCAGAACATGGATCAGCCATTCTTCATCCATGTGTTGTTAGAGCTACAGAGGTTGGGTGCGGGAAAACGAAGGATATACACTGTGCACAGACTGCTGGCACTTTACTCTCATTGAACATAGCAATTCAGGCTTGACACTGAAAAAGGCTGATGGAATCCTTGGTCCCTGTGAGACTCCAGAAGTTGAGTGTCTCATGCCTGACTAAGTAAGCATGTAAATCAGTGAATAAATTGGAAACTGAATCATTTGGTCTGTTTGCCTTTATTTCCAATCAACCATCCTCCTACAGAAAAAATTAAACCTACGGGCTAGGAGGAGCTTCCAGCTCCAGTAGTACTAGAGAACTACCTCTTCCAGTGTCATTCCTGACAGCACCAAGGCATGTGTGAAGAGAAAGGGTTCACATTTTAAAATTACATAGTAGAATTTACATTCCTTGCGATAGAATTCAAATTGACATTAACATCCAGAAGATGATGTTAAGGTCCGCAATCACTTCTCCTAAACTGGTTGAGTGAAGTGCCCTTAGATGTTTGTTCAGATTATGCACTGCATTTTAATTATAATGCAAATGTCCCGTGCTTGACAGCTGCTTCTCTGCATATCCAGCTGGCAACACGTTGGGTAAGTGGAGCCTCATTCGTTCATGCAAGTGCCTTCCAGGCTAATCTGGATGTCTGGGGAGACTCAGGGTTGCCAAGTAGTCTCTGCCCATTACAATTATTCTTTGCTGCTCCAAGACACAGCTTGGCTAGTGGGTCCAAATAATTTTCAAGAAAATTCTCTGAAATGGTGTGAGAGCTGAGGAAAAGGGTTTTCTATTTTTGTAGACATAGACCAGAATTGTCTCTTAGTAGCATTCCAGTCCACAAAACAAAACAAGCAAGCAAATAGCAACAAAACCCAACAAAAACCATCTTGCTTCTCATGGTCATGAAGATACCATGAGTTTATGTCCTGGAACTTCATGACCCTAAGCCAGTCACAGTTACAACAACTGATAATGTTTTTCAATAGGGAAATAGAGACAAGTCCTGTAGTTCTGGTCTGTCCTATCAGCTTTTTTATAACACCGGAAGACAGACCTGTGAAAAAGAAGCTGTCATCCCAGCCAAAATCTGGAAGAGGATTAATGATAACACAGATCGAATTCTGTGTGGAAATAGAACTTTGTCAGGCAAAGCCAGTCCTTTTCCCCTTAGCTTCCAGGTTTGTGCACCACATCACAGTGATGAGTCCAGATAAGACAAAAGGTAAT
This sequence comes from Coracopsis vasa, assembly GCA_026283785.1. Classification (NCBI taxonomy): domain Eukaryota; kingdom Metazoa; phylum Chordata; class Aves; order Psittaciformes; family Psittacidae; genus Coracopsis; species Coracopsis vasa. The sequence continues at coordinate 97,114 of JANHGB010035737.1, forward strand.
GATGTCTCCTACTGGTACCAATTGCCATGGACAAAAATGTTGAAAATCAGCTCTTTAAGGTTGACTTTTTTTATTTTTTATTCTTTTGTTACAGGAGAACATATTCTCTGAGTGTGTTGGATACCTCACACCAGCTACCAAAACTTAATACACACATGTTCCTCTGTTACTTTACACCTGCAAGACATCCTTAGAGTGTCCAGGGTAGCATAGTGAACCAAACCTCTGAAGGAAACTATTTCGGGTGAAAATTTGGAAATGGTCATCATTGCATGTGTTCCAACATGCATCCTTCTGTGTTCCTGGACTGTGATCTGTCCTAAAGACACAGGAATCAGGTACCCACTGTCCCTTGGACTCCTTTGCCAGATGCTGTAACCTGTGTGGGTGTTCAGTATTATTAAGCAGCGCACACCCATCTCGAGTGCAACAGATAGGTTGAGAAAGCAGTGGAAGGTCGTTGGGCAGCAGAGGTAGGCATGTCTCTGACACCTTCCAGAGATATGATTTACTATGACAGACCCTATAGGAGAACACCTCAAACTGATTATGGCTCTTATGTCATGTTAAGGATGCCAAAAGCCACCTGTATCAGAAGCAGGTGCAATGGTGTGGCCTGGTTGAAATACGCTTTGATGTAGCCATGAGTCTCACAATGGAGTGAAGAGCCAAGAATGAAGAAAGACTTTTCTGTGGTGAACACAAAGACAGGTCTCTCAGCGAATCCACTGTGTTTAAATGTGGTACCTACACAGCCCTTGAACTGCCTGAAAAGTATGACAGACAGCCAGAGAAGACACGTGGTAAGGTTTGTTCCAGAAAAATCTGATATGTTTCTTCAGCTGTAACCTTTCTTCAGCCTCAGAACAGACTTCAGCAGTGTGACTGTAGGTAGCATCAATATATGACAAAGGGGTGGTTACTACTGCAAATGTTTGCATCCAGACCAGCCACCAGAAACCTGATGAAACATTGATGGGTTTCCTCTTGTGTTTCTTACTCATTTCCCCAAATGTTCTAGGTCGTGACTCAAGACAGACATGCTTATTATCAGCCAAGCTTGTTTCTGATCTCACCCATAGACAGTTGTCTCCTGGGACTCTACTCACCTGCATGCTGGTACCTAGTCCTGATCCTGAACTTCTCCTAATTCATGTTCTATTCTCATTGTTCCTGTCTTATTCCTAAATCTGCACTGAACTCAATTACTGATATTTGTTTTCGGGGGGGGAGGGGTTTGTTGTTTGGTTGGGTTTTTTTTGTCAAACACCTTTTTTTAATTTACATTGCTGTTGATAAAAATTCAGTTACTTTTAATTGTCTCTGTACATTTCTATTAGCATCTCTCCCAGGGCTAGGGTGAAAGAGATTTTGATGATGAACCCTCAGTGGCCATTCCTAACTCCCTGAATGGGTTCATGTTGCCTTGGGTGAGTTCATCAAGGTCTAGGATTAGTAAAAGCAGGATCTGGAGACATGACATGAAGTTGATAGCTGAAAACAGGTTTTGGGTTAAGGATTCAAAATTAAGTTTGCAGGTCTGAGGAGCCCAAGGGTCTCGGTGACAACAGGGGGAGAGGTCCATTTGAGGCATGAGTTACCAAACCAGCTATGTGAGTGACCCACATTATGTGCATATGTGTACCATCACCACATGTCAAATTGGGCAACAGGATAAACCAGCATCTGAGAAAAAGCAGCAGAACTCGTGCCAGTGTCTCTTTGTATAGATATTGGATGGATTTAGGGTCCATGCTAATATTTAAGATACCAGTGAATGTGAGTGTGCTTGTGAGGTGAGTGGAAGTACATGTATGTTCTGCAAGCAGCCTCGCTTCTTCCATGCTGGGATGGAACAGACTCTCTTGGTCCTGAAGACCACTAAATTTGGTTTCCTCAAACAGGCTGCCTCCAAGCTAAGGTTGGTCCTAGAACTATGTGTTCAGCAGGTCTGACTGTCACCTCAATGGTATGCTGTCCTGATTTCCTCTGGGTAGAGCTCATTTTCTTCTTTTAGATTCTAGAGTAGCTATCAGAGCAGATACCACCATAACAACCTCGTAACACTCCCTGACCCTATCATTTTTGCTTGCAACATGCAGGTACCAAGACATGCTTGGCCATGTACTAACATCTCTGCTACTCACAAACACATGATCCAACTTGATCCAGAGCCTCAGAACGTGCTGAAATATCTAAGAAAGAAATCTGGTCTTGGAGGCAGCATGGAGGCAGGTCTCAGCATATCATTCTGACATCCTGTCTCACTCTACTTCTACCCTAAACTTTCCCAGAGCATTCCATTGGCACAAAGGCCATCTGGCATGGAGAAGTCCACGCACATGCTAATTCTCCAGAACACGATGGCTGGCTGCTTCCAAACTGCCTAGCAGGAGCTCACGAGCTGTGGGAGAGCCCTAATTAGCCCACAGCCTTGGGCCAAAATTCTGTCCTAGGCTGCTGTTGCAGTATAGCAGCAGAGATATTGCATTTCTATGCTGGGAGCCTTCTTGGCTCCAGCACATCTATGGCCACAGCCTCTGTGTCTCAGGCTGAAGACCCAAGGTAGACAGAATGGCTATTGCAGAAGCATTTAGTCTGCCATGAGACTCAAAGACTGATAATGAAATATTGTAAGTGCCTTCCGGGGCTATGCTTGGCCTGCAATGGCCACCGAATTGCTGGAATTAAGAGGCACAATGATGATATGTGATACATTAGCAAATGAAACCAAGAAGAAAGAACAGGTGGGAATCCAGGAGCTGTTGCTGAAGGATGAACAAAACTAATATAGAGCAGACCTGGTAGCTGCTAAGGAAGACCAGGCCTTAGTAGTCAACATCACAGTTAGTTATGAGAGTTATGAGAGTAAATCAATACATTTGGCAAATGCAGTGGCAAAAAAAAAGTAAATAAATATCAACTCTTAAAAGGCTGTTGGGAACTGACAAACTACACTGCTATTAAATTTATGGGATTTCCTATAGAATATTGAAATGGCACCGAGGCAATTATGATTTATTAATTGACTCGGACTCTCCAGTTCCTGAAAGGAAAAGGTCACTCACAGTTTATCAAATAGTGTGATTTTCTGGGGCCGCCAACATACGAAGGACAAGGACCTGTTGGAGTGAGTCCAGAGGAGGCCACAGAGATGCTCTGTGGGCTGGAGTACCTCTCATATGGAGACAGGCCGAGAGAGCTGGGCTTGTTCAGCCTGGAGAAGAGAAGGCTTCAGGGAGACCTTATTGCAGCTCCCAGTACCTAAAGGGAAAGAAATCTGGAGAGGGAAGTCCTAGAAGGTGTGTAGGGATAGGACAAGGGGAAATGGCTTTAAACTGAAGGCAGGTAGATTCAGATTGGATACTAGAAAGAAGTTTTTCACTGTGAGGGTGATAAGACACTGGCACAGGTTGCCCAGAGAAGCTGTGGCTGCCCCATCCCTGGCAATGTTCAAGGCCAGGTCGGATGGGACCTTAAGCAACCTGGGTCTAGTGGAAGGTGTCCCTGTCCATGGTAGGGGATTGGAAGTAGATGAATTTTAAGGTCCCTTCCAACCCAAACCATTCTATGATTTTGTTATTATGTGATGTTGTTGTTACATGTATTTGTTAATCAAGCACATTCGATTTAAGAGCTTAATTTGTACCGTGAATTGTATGAATGGATGAATTGTAAATTAGCTGACTTTATCTATCGAGAGCCCCCTCCAGCCCCTCCAATGGCCATTTGTCATGATTGGCAAAGCCAGCATGTAGGGACAACAGTCTCGGAATCACGACATGTTACCTATTCTGCCAAAACCACAGTGACCTTAGGTTGGTTAGGTGTGCGGGCCTCCTCTACTTAACCCGGAAAAGGAGCACGTATAATTTGATATACACTCGGTAAATAGACCGACTTCACATAGCTCTCCGCAGCGCGGCGAACTACAACCCCCACAATGCGCAGCGGCACGTTGGCCAATGCGAACGCGCCCCCAGCGGGCCCGGTGCGGGCTCTTCGGGCGGAGCGCCGCTTCGCCCGGCGGGATGGCTGTGGTGGCGCTGGGGCTGGCGTTGGGCGGGGGAATCTTGCTGTGGAGCTCAGATTGGGCAGGGTTGGTCTTCAGGGTGCAGGAAGAGGTGATGCAGGAGGCTCCATCAGTCAAGT
>JANHGB010035737.1:108771-147141 GCA_026283785.1 Coracopsis vasa
GGTTTAGTGTGAGGTGTCCCTGCCCATGGCAGGGGGGTTGGAACTAGATGATCTTAAGGTCCTTCCGAACCCTAACTGTTCTATGATTCTATGATTTAGAATGATTGTTTACTTGGACTCTCAGCATAACTTTTGCACAGTGGACTGGATCTCATGTAGCCTTACGCTTAACAGCAAGACTGCTCTGTGTGAGTGACTTGGGTGGGGATGGAAGGCAAGCTGTGAAGTGGAGCAGGTGTTTAAGGTCATTGTAACATGGAGCTTTGCACTGCTTACTGTAAGGCACAACGTAGAGATGGGTGTCCTGTCAAAACATACTCTTGAGTTTTGGGAAAAGTCCTCTGAGTAATGCCAGAGGGAGGTGTGTAACATGCTTAGAGAAGTTCTGCTTTATCTTCAGTGTTGCATTTCACATTTTCATTCTAAATTCTTGTAAATAGCTGCATGGAGCACCTTTAAACAGCTAGCTAAAGAATTAAAAGTTCATTAAGTTCTCTGTAAAAATACAGAGAAGTCAAGCCAAGTTTCTGTTTTCAATACTATCGTGGCAAATCTAAACGAATGCTATTGTTTCACTTCTGAAACATGTTACACCTCTTGCAAGGAAAGCCTTGGATGCAAAAGTGGAAGATGTAGAAGGTAGCTAGTCTGAAAATACCGTAATAAAGAACTGCACCAAAACTGACTGAAGAGCAGAGAAATACATAGTTTTTCAGACTGAATGACCAACATAAGATGTGCACTTGCCTTCAAAACAGCAAAAGTGGGTTTATACTGAAATAAGAGGTGTGGAATAAGAAGTCCCCAGTCATATCACAGGCTTGAATAACATGTAATACTTCATACACCTACCAAGTGCTTGTTTTCATTTTCTTCTGAGATTACATTCCTGCAATCATAACGAAATTAAAGCCCTCCTTCCAGAGCAGGAGAGTGATCACATGATACCCATAATGGAATATTACCGAATTAATAGTGCCTGAAAACAATTAGAAGGGTGGATTATTAGGAACTTACAAAAAGGTAAGCTTTTTTCAACATCTGAAATCAGTAAATTTTGTCACTTCCAAGGTTGTAGTTTAGCCTCTGCAGACAAGAAAACTTTGATTAATCTTTTGAGACTGCTGCTAATGTTTGTTCATGTGATGCTTATGTTACTATAGAAGCATCCAGGAACTGGAGACCTTGTAGGTCAACAGATCTTGCAAAATGTAAGAGCAAAACCAAAGAAGAGCCCTTATTTCAACAACCAATAATGCTGGCTCCGTCTAGGATAGAACCAAGCATTTTGGCAAAAGAAGTACCTTTGCTCTGCTCTGCTCTGCTCTACAGGATCTTAGTACGTTTATGGTTTGAGGACTATGTTGAATATCCCCTCTTGGAGCTGGTAAAGGATGCTGTAAGAGCTCAGCACCTTTGTACTTCACCCTAGTATAACAGTGCCTCCAGAAAGATGTAGCAAGCTCTATATATGACTATTATATAAACAATTTGTATGAAGAGCATGCAGCCAAAACTAGGATGCCTTCCAGATAACTGTGCCATCACCACCGTAAGAAGACCATCATATGAACTCCACTGCCCTCAAACTTACTTCCCATGAAAAATTAAACTATTAAACTAGGGTAAGAGGCACTTTCCATGAAGAATTAAACTTTAGAGCGAAAGGCAGACAGTGACCGGGAATAGCATGCAAAGCCAATTGAAATGCAGCTTTCATCGACAGGTACACAAACTGATCACATTGCTGGCAAGTATGTTATAGATATGCAAGGACAATAGATCTTGTTGGGGTCTGTGATGAATATAAATGTTACAAGTGAACTCCTTCCAAAGCCAAAATATACCTTCAGCTGTCTTACATATATTGGTAAAATTTGAGCATTTGATTTTGGGTCCACCAGCAGTGTTGGGCCATCTCTCTGTACCTGTGGCTTGGGGATTTGAAAACTGGGATGTGTACAGGGCACAGTGACTCCCGAGAATGTGGCCCTTGACGTTTTGCTTTTCACAGGTAAAATGCTTCTGCTCTGCCATGGCTGAGAGGTGGAGGGCCACAGCAGTGATTAACTTTGACTATGCAGATTTTCCCCACTGGAGTTTTCAGCCAGTGTCAGCAGCAAGTGGAAATGCTTCCAAGTGGTCCCATTTTGTATGGCAACAACACTGCAGACTAACTGTACTCTAAAAAGTTTATTTTTAAATCAGTGTGTGAGAGTGTGTGTGTGCTGACATGTGCAGGTGCAATTTAATTCCTCATTTTATAAGACAGACAGTTGAGCTGTCAGTTGTTCACCAAGGAGCTGAGGCACAGAGGAGAGCGGGTAGTTAGCATGGAGTGTTGCCTGCTGCCTGCACTGCTTTGGTACGTGAAGGATGAGACATCAGGCTTGGGGGCAGATCTGTTGGGCTTGAGCTCAGTGTTGGGCTCAGTTGCTTAAAGTTGCATCCAGGCAGACATACCTACTTGTCTGCTTCTGCCGCCAGAAAGCTCACAGGCACAGCCCAGCGGAGGAAACATCTCCATGTAATGATCGAAATGGACCTCAGGCGCTGCAGTATGATTTATTCATCTTTGGCTGCAGTGCTTTTGAAAGTGCCCCTGTAATGAACTTCCCTCATGGATAGACCAAGAGTTTAAGAAAGAAATAATTTCCTTTTTTTTTTAATTTCTTTCTTTCTTTTGATTCTCAGTCCCAGGCTCTTTAGCTATAAGCCAGGCCTCCCTGCACACATGTAGCTATTATAGCTGAGATTTCTGCAAGTGAAATAAATTGCAGTTGCATGTATTTATTTTATGTGCCACATCTGTTTAAGTCAGGGGAGATTTCACATTTAAAAAAAACCCAAACAACTTGAATCTGTCACCAATTTACCCTCTTTACCTTGCCACAAAGGCCAACATCTATCCCCAGGCAAAGGGACAACACTGTTCTTTCAGTTACTAGTCAGCACAGCAGGCAAGCTTATAAACCCAGCAGGAGTTCTCCAGTAAAAATTCTCCATCTTAATGAGATAAATGATCATTTTTTCCGTGATGCAATAAAACCAGAAGTATTTAAACTCTCTTTCTTCAGCAGCTGCTTGGTTTGCCTAAGCTTCCTACTAAGTGAATGCTTCACAGGCTTCAAAGCCTGAGCCCTGTGAATGTGCAGTGTGATTATGCTTTTGCTGAAAAATGTGGATAATTCCCACTTCAAGCACACTTAATTTCTTTCCACCTAAGGCTATAAAGAAAGTAAACAACTTGCAAGAGTCATACAAATAATTTTAAAATGGGAGGCCTGTTCCCTTTTTCACATAACTTTTTCCAAACTAATCACTTAGAGAGTAATTGACTTGCAAAACGATCCAGGAGGCCTCCACAGCTGAATTACTATTTTTGATCTCTCCCAGAATGGTGCTGCTATTTCTCATAACAGAAAATGACGACCTCCCTCTAGACTTTTTACTTACCGCTTTAGCTACCACTAGCAGCCTCACACCTGTCGTAACTGGATTCAGATCAGAGAAATTAATTTGAATATTTAATTAATTCTGGATGTTCTGTGTAACACGGAGAAAAGGTTGCTTTCCTAATTGCTTTGGGGGGGGAAGAAGAGGGGGGCCGGAAGGCTGGCTCAGTGACCACCCAACAAGGTTGATAGCCCTTTCCTTGTACATTTAAGAATGATCACTTCTTTTCAGGTAACGTGAAAGAAACTGAACTTACACAGGGAAGTAATCAGTAACTTACTTCCCATGAAAGATTCAGGAGGGTGTCACATGCTTGAAATCTATAATAATCACTTTAGCAAGGTACTGAGTGTTTCTCTCCCTCTGCTTTATGGCCAAAGCAAGCAGTCTGAAATTGTGGTCCCGCTAAAAATGTTGGGAGTCAGACACACAAATATTTTTGATGATCTTGGTCTCCTCTCTTTAGGTTTCATCAGTAGGACTCTCGCAGTCAGCGAGATGATGATTCTTTCAAGCTTGATGAATGAGGCTTTATGCCCTTCTGTGTATGCGTGGCATTTTTTAAAAAACAAAGCTTCAGAAATCATGGGGGTGAGGTGGTGGGATTGGTTTTATGCGTCTATCAAATATCCTGCAACACTCTCCAGAAATGCATGTGTTTTTTCCCCAAAGGAATGTCAACCCATCTCCACAGTTGTTGGGAGTTTGTCAGTTTGCCACCTGGACTGCAGTTTGGTGATAAGTGATGTTATTTCAGTTTATCTAAGTCCTGTTGCAGCTTTCCCCAACAGTAGGTCAATCTCATTGGTCCTCCTAAGTCACTGCATGACCATCCACTCTCCAGATCCCATTTGCGCTTGAGACAAGCAATGTTAGGGGTCTTTCTAAATGCTTCAAGAAAGAGGTTGTGAACAGCATCTGCAGAAAGATAAGTAGCATGCCTGGAGGCCCAGAATCTACATGCAGTGCAACAGGTAAGTTTGGTATCATTTTCTATACTCATTCACAAACAGGAACACCTTCTGCAGTGTATATGGATAGGTATTTTAGACTTCAGCATGCTCCAAGGGCCTGTATTAAACATAGCAGATTGAAAAGTGGTTCAGTACCACACATTTGCTGTTCTGAAGGACCAAGATACTACAGGTCCAGCTGAAGTCATTTGTAGTTTTAGTTGTTTTGAAAATGCTTGGGAGGAGGAAAAGACCAGGGCATCCTTTTCCTTATATTCAGTCTGCCCTCCTGAAGATCTTCAGAGGTCTAAATTTGTCTCAGATGCATATTCACAAATGTTGGGAAAAAAAAAAAAAAAAGTAAGCCTGCTTTGTGGAGGTATTTGTCCATAAAATTTTGCTGTAAGTGGAAAATTTCAAAAATCATAATTTATAATTTCATAGCCAGATGATATTATGAACCGATTATATCAGCACAGCTAAGACTGGGGTCTGGGGTAGACAGAATAAGAGATAAAGAGCTGTCATCTGCCGATGCAAGACAGGAAAACTGAAAAAAGCTTTGAGGAGAATTATTTTGTTTCTATTTCTGAGGGGTTTTTTTAATTGTTGTTTAAGTCTAGATACTTGGTATTTTTTTAAAAAGGATTAAAACTGCAGAAGATGTGAAAACAGCCATGTTTCAACAAAGCGACACAGTTCCTCAGTGTGGAAAACCCATAAAATGACAGGAAATCGCTTAATGTGGTAGGTGTTCATTTTTAAGAGTTCTGTTGACAGAAGTTGATGAGTGAAAATATTGTATTTCATTTTTGCCTTTTGTTCAGTAAATAGCAGGGAATTTTCATGCTGCCTAGAGGGACAGCTTTGTACTGTGGTGGTCTAAACTGGGATTTTTCATTAATGTAACCAATCAGAGTAGGTGGGTTTTTCTTTCTGATTTTGTGTTGGGTTTTTTAAGAAAAATGTTGAAGTCAAAGAGAAGACCAAGAAAAAACACCACAAAGTTTATCTTTTACTCATCTGGAAGAGTTTATTTTAAACACGGAACATTGTTTGCTGCTGTGGAAATGAAAGTGAGAGAGTTGCAGCTTTCTTCCGATGCCATCTGGCAGATGATTTACTTGCATATGGTATTCACTAATCCAAATAACCCTGTGTGTGGTAGCATTGTCTCTTTACTGATCATGCAGCTGAGTTGGCTGAACCTTAGATGGCTCACACAAGGCTATCAACAGCACAGTACAATACTGTTTAAAATTAGAACAGGATTAAGGGAAGAGATATGCCAAATTCATCATGCCTATATCTTTATTAAGCATTTTCCTTACCTGGACTGAGCTTGATATTTTCTTTTTATTTGCTTCATGGTTTTATTCATTCCATTTCTACTCAGGCTTTAGCCCATTGAAGTCAACACTTACATGTAGCCTCCAAGCTCAGATGGGACCAGAGCACTGGGCATCTATCCCTAGACTGGGAGCCTTGCCCTGATTATCACTGTGTTTGCTTCTGTAAGGTCCCTCCTGACCTCATGAAACTTGTATTCCTGCTGGGAAGTAAGACTGCTTCAGCAGGACAGTTGCATGCTGTAACCAGTAGCTTTGTGGCTAAGGATCTATCCTAGTGCCTAACCTGAGCCAAAATTTTCTCCAGATCAGGATATTCTCATTTATCAGGCAAAAGATCTAGCTACTTAGTTATTATATTAATGTTAGGTTGCCGCCTCTTGCTGTAATATGAAAGAAAGAGCCTTATTTTGGGTTAGCAAAATAATTAAAGGTTTATGTCTTGAGGAGAAGATCCCAACTTATGGAGGCGTTCACTTATAGCCTTGTATTTAAATTCTAGGGAGGAGTTGGTATTCTGAGGCTCTTCTATGTTCAAGGCAAATGTTGTGATTCCCTTCTTGATGTATAGGGATTTTGAGTGATTTTTCCACAGTGCCTAACTCTGTGTGCCTACAGGTCTTTCACTTTGACTTCAAATTCCACTCTGAAGTCTAAAAATCTAAAATGTAAGTATTGACTTTGCCTAATTTGTAGTCACTTCTGATTTTTAATTGGATCTGGTCACTTCAAAAAGTCAATGCTATGGTTCAATATGCAATTGTGCTTTCTGGAAGCTGGCTTTTTTTATTTTAAGGTTAGTTGAAGACTTTCAAAAGTGCTGATTTTCTTCAGAGATAGATGAAATTAAAATGTATACAATGAAGATAATTTTGTAGCAGATAGAGGAATGAAACGAAGAGCTCAGCTCTTTTCCTGCAGAGCAGCTGACACTTTGAACTCACTGGCTGAATCTGTATTACTAAGCATGTAGTGCCAGAATCTGTTTCCAGAACCATAGGCTGAATGGGATAAGCAGGGTAAATGTTCATTTCACCATATTCTACTCAGCCCCAGAAGAGGCATGGGTACATCCAAATTGCTTGCTAAGAACATCCTTGGCCCGTGCTCACTCCTGGATGAGGCAAAGAACTGTTTCAAAAAGCATCAGTTGGCCAGAGCTGAAACTGTACCAAGAACTGTCCTAGCTATTAAGCAGTGCAGATGCTCGAATTTCAGTGCCTGGGTTGGAGCCCTGTCACTTCTTAATTGAGTGGAATAAGTGTAGCCAAAAAATGCCCCCTTCCTCCCTCAAGTGTTAACAGAATAAATGTGATTTTTCAATTTACTTCCATGACATTCAGTGACCATTTGGAAAACTGAAGCATATTTTCTCTTACTAATTTTATAGCACTAAAATTCCACTGACTTTGAGGCAATTTCTACTGACCAACCCTGTAAACACTTGGAGAATCGGTATTGTTATTAATATCACCATGTCATCATGCTTTATTCATTTTCAATTTTATAACTATAGTTGATCTCTTGGAATTGTGTCCGCTAATGGAGCACTGCACTATGGAAATCTTATTTTATCAAAACTTGTTATTCTTGGACTAGAATTCACAGTTACGCAGTTGCACTTTATAGATCCATGGATATTTTAAAGCCAGCAAAGGCCCTTAGATTATTTAGTCTGACTTCCCAAATGACACAAGCCATTTAATTTAACCCAGTTTGCCTTGTGTCAAGTCCAGCAACTTGTGTTTGGCTAAGGCTTATCTTCTAGAAAGATGTCCAGTCTAGATCTGAATCCATCGGTAGTTGGAGAATCCATCACTTCCTTTGGCAGTACAGTCCAATGGTTATCACCCTCACTCTTAAAAATGTGTTTTGATTCTTGCCTGAATTTGTCTGGCTTTCCCTTCCAGCTATCACCTCTCATTATGCCTTTCTTTGTGAGATGAGAGTGCTGCTGTTGCTGCTTAGTGTTTTCTCCCTGTGGTGATACTTGCACATTGTAATCACTGAAGTCATTGCTACATGTTTTTATTAAACTGAACAGACTGAACCTCTTTAATCTCTTACTGCAAGGCCCTTTTCCAAGATTTCTGATAATTTCTGTGGCTCTCCTCCACATTCTATCCAGTTTTTTACCTTTTGTGAAATGAGGAAACAAAACCTGGATGTAATACTCCATGCATGTTTCCCTTTATAGGCAATCCTAGTACTTCTCAGTGTACTTCGAGGGAAGAGTACTTCCCTCTGCTGCTCTAAGGCTATCACTAATTTAAATGCGCCTGAGGCTGCTCCCTGACACTGAGGCCAGCTGGAATATCACAGTCTACATCTGTACTCTTGAAAGCTCTTTATCTTCCATGATGGGGAGTCTACATCCAAAAACTTGTTAGGAATGCTTCATGCCAATTCCTGACACTTCAGCTGTGTTTGGGAATTATCTGGGAAAATGTTGGCAGAGGCCAAAATCATGCCAGTGATGAAAATAACCATCCCGTGGTACAGATGTTCAAGGATTAATGCCTAGGAACATTTCTTAGCATTTCCTTATTCAGTAGGGTAGTCTAAAGAGTTCCCAGTTATGCTCAAAGCCTCACTGACATTTTTAGCTTCAGTGAAAGTATTAAAAAAGAAATGTTTCTTCTATTTGCTTTAGGAACCTAGGAGTGAGATATATGGGCTCAACTGGCCATCTTGGGTAGGTGAAGACATTGTCAAGTTAGAGACAATCATCTCCTGATTTTCTTTCACCCCATTTCTCTAGATGCCTATTTTTGGACAAATTCTCTGTCTGGTAGGATTTGCCTCTACCCACTTCACCACTGATGATAAAGGATTCTTGGATGATCAAAAGCCCAAGAATAACTTTTCACAAAAGGACTTACTTAGATGAAATGAGTCCTACTCAACTTTACTTTTGTGCAATGACTCCTACTCCTGTGGGGATGATTCCTATCTGTGGCACTTAGCATCTAAATAACAGAGGGGTTTTCTGTAAAAATATTGCACATAGATATAATACATTTGCGTGGATATGATACACAGGCTGTTAATTAATTTTTTTCTGACTCTTACTATAGGAATTGAACATGAAGTAAAGCCTCCTATCATGAGTTTTCAAAATGCAAATACTTGTTTATACTCTCCTTTTAATGAGCTTCCCATGATACAGCAACACTAATCAGCATCAATATATAATCAACAGATCCCACTTTTGCTGATCCCAAGACTAACCTGTGTCTTCATGGTGTAGACATTTTGCTGACTGAGATTTTGCTCTCATCTCTTTCCTCCCAGAAAGGGATACAAGGAGCCCTGAGTGAGTAGGATAGTCTGTGCCCATGTCCTTCAAGCTCAGAGAGGATGGGTGTGTTAATTATTGTCGTCCAATCTAATAACCATAAAACCACTGGAAACCATCTGAATGATTTCGCCACTCTAGTGGTGTGAGTTCCCAACCTCAGAGCCCCCGGAATAGCTTGGAAGGATCCAGTCGCTGTGGTGTATGGAATGGAAAAACTTGCTACATCTCTATCCTTATTTACAGGTGGTTAAAATGAGATGCAGCAAAATGTTTTCAGTATACTCTTAAGTCCATTTTCATTAGTAAACTCCCTGTCTAAATGCTTGTGCATTCCTGGTTTGCTTTGTAGGGGTATTTGCATCAAAAGTATATCTTGGACCTTTAATTTGCCAGGTATTTTTGTATTCATTTATGCTAATTTAGAGGCATTGTACTAAAGGAGTGTATTTAAAATGGTGCGAACACTATAGCAACAGGACTAAGTGATGAGCGAAATCATAACTTTGTCTCACTTATTGTCCGCCATGGCTTATTTTTAGCTTGTACCTTGACCATTTTGAATCTAACTTCTTTCTCCATGCCATGAGGTGGGGTTAGCTGTCTCCAGACAGGATGGGTGGACAAGACTTGGAGGCTGACTGATGCAGGCTTCCAACATTAATCTAGCAAGTTGTGCATTCTTAAATGTTTCTGTATGCTCCCATTCCATGTTTTAGAGTTTATAGCTATATTTAATGCTGTAAAATCACAGTGTCTACAACCAGTCTACAGAAAGCTAGGCATAGCCTGTGTAGATGCACATTAGTCTGCACTATTTGGTCCTGAGACCAAGGCTGACCTTTTTATTCAACACTTTAGACATGCCTTTTGAAATAAGGCTTGCATTAATGTCTTGTCAAGTGGAAGCTGTAAAAAACATAAAGGCCTTTAATTTGTGCTTGCTTCTGGTTGGGTAAGAATTGTGGGTCATTCTTGCAATTGATCTTCACAAACAGACAGGTGCTTGTGAAGTGAGCAGTGCTGAGCACAGAATATTCAAGTTGTGAATAAGAGACTTTCATATTCAGACACTGTCCCCAGTGTTGTCTGTAGACTGGGCTCTGAGTTATGGTAATCTGCGACCTAATTCCTGGGTTGGGAAGTATAATAACTGTTTCACTCATCTAAGGTAGATCTACCAGCAAACATGAATAGGAGACTTGAGTTTCTTCTCAGTTATAAACTAGATTTAATATAACTTGGTGAACATGCAAAAAGCATTAATTGATATTCTTACCTCAAAATGCACCTCTCTATTCAGGAATAATTTGAAATGGTAGCTGATTTAGCATGAGCCAGAGCAAAACCTGCTGCAGACATACAGTGGGGATTCATTATTACTTTCATTAGGTTTTATTATCATCGCCTGCAGTGACACATACAGCGTTTCTTTCATCACTGTGTAAGGGGGTTAACCATTACAACAGCAGACTAATATTTCTCATCACCTGCCCATCTGGCAAGCCTTTATTGTCTAAAGTTTATTCTGCCACCGTTGATTTTAGATTGACACTTTTGCAGCTGAGCAAAGTGGTGAGCTTTACTTAAAAAAAGGACTTCCTGGGCAAATATAACACGGTTTGTCTATTTTGGCTCTACAGATCCCTGGCAATGAAAGGCCTCTGGGCAGACTGGGCTAGCAAAAATGAATGTGCATGCAGACATTTATGATGCTGCTCTGTTATTTTTAATGCAGTGTACATTCAGCATTTTCTTCCCTTTATAGTGGGAAATCATTTAAATGTTTCTTTGAAGACTAATTTAGGAATGTTGGCAAAGGCCAGTTAGCATAACATGTGCAATTTATTATGCTAACAATGTCTGATGAAACAACAAATATGAATAATCCTGCCGAGTACAGAAAAAACAACTGCACTCTTTTAATGCTGTAATTTGATCTGATCTTGGTAGACTAAAGTTAATATATTTTGAAACAAAATATGCATGGCAAACTGTTTTCATAATATTCTAATAAAAGGCTTTCTCTTTCTCATTTTTAGTTTTTCCTCTCAATCTTCCCTTTGTTTTGTTCAAATAAAAAAAGAAATGTATTTTCCCATCTGTAAACCCCCTAAATTCTTCTCAGCTGCATTAAAATGCTGTTAAAATGCTGAAACTCCATTCCTTTCCAGTAGATTCCTCTTCACCATATGCACAATAATTAATATAGCATGGAAAATGGTCCAAAATCCCATGTAATTCAGAGAGATTAATAAATTCTGTGCTTTCTTTTTTTGGTAGGGAAACTGAGCAGCTAAGCAAGTTGAAGCTTCATTGCCTGAAGATGATTGAAATAGCATAAAGTAGGGCACAGTCAATAGTAAGGGAGTTAATATAGTGAGAAATCCATTTACATTGTTGACTCAGTAATTTATTTGCTGTGCTATTGATTTGACCTCTGCCAAGAGAGAGGTAAGTTTGGTCACAGCTTTGCTGGGTGCGCTGTAAGGGCTTGTATAGAATGACTAGAAGAAAATGGTGATGGGCAGGTCATAGTTGGACTGGCTTGGAAAAAGCCTGGGAATTTCTGACTGCAAAAGTCAAACTCTTTCTCTACTCATCTCCTCCAAATTGTGACAGGCTTACTCCAATGTACTTACCCCTGTGTACTTCACTGACAAACCCCATATGCCCACCAGTAGGCCACTGTGTACCCTTAGGGCATCGTTCATTTGTTTCTCTCTGCCTTAGAGAAATACTTTCTCAAGTTTCAGTCTTCCTCCTTGAAACTTTCCACTGCTCACTGGGGGAGATTCAGAAGTGTCAGTCCCATTGATTTTCCTTTTTTTGTTTGCTTGTTCCTAATTCTATTAGATAGGTTTTTTTAAAAACCCTTCTTCCTGATTGCTAACTACCAACAGAGTAGCTAGTGCCATTGCACTGGAGGAAGTCATCAAATGAACCCATGTGTAAATGAATGGCATTAACCATCAAATTAACTTCCTCAGCAGTGGGGAATACTGTACTTCATTAAAGTTCCACTCCTATTGTCAATTTGCATCTAATTTACAATTCTAGTTTAGGAAAGTTTATCCCTGCTTTTTGTTAGCTAGATTAACTTTAAACACAGTACTTAAATTATGTTTTTGGGATCTTTCAGCAAGTCAAACTGGCTGCCAGTTCTCTAGAAATGAGCAAACTGACTGTTTCTTATGAAACATACTGTTTGCTTGAAATTTGCACTGGGGCATGGCCATGTGTTTGTACATATGCTTCAAGGATGGATCTGCTCTCTGTTCATAAATGACAAAATTGCTTTTCATTATGAATGGATTTCCTATGAATTCATCCCAAGTTTGACATTACTTCAGGATCCATTGAGATTTCAAGGAAGAAATGGAATAATTCCCTATCTATTCACAATGCCTGCTAAACTCTTTGATAACGATAATCAGCCTCTGAAGGTAACCAGAAGAAAGCCCTCACTGTATAGTTATCTGTGGGTTTTCTTTTCTCAAATGTGTTGCACAAAATATGCTTTTATTTATTATACACCCTTTTCACTTAAGAAATTCAGGTTTTCTGTTGCCTGGAAAATTTGATAAATGAATGGAGAGGCAGGGAAATGAGGACTTGAGAAATAACTGGAGGCTGGGAGGTTTTCAAAGTATGGGATATTAATCACACTGCTTTAAATGTGTTATTATCTGAGACTGAACAAATGAACATTTTGAATAAAGGACTTTTTTTGTTTAACTTCTGTTAAACAAATAACTTATTTTCCAATAGAACACCCTGTTTCTCATGATTATAATATTTTGAAAGTGCAGAGGAAAAAACCTTTTTTTTGACATTTTAAAATGGCAGGGAGAAATTGAAAGTGTCCTGTATGCCTTGAAGGGTTAATTATATATTTTGTATAAAATACATTGGCTCACGGAAATACATGTGACAGAGGCTGGATACCACTGGTGCCTTCACATATTAGAAGACATTGCTCTATTTGCAAGCTGGTGTCTGGACAATTGCAGTGAAATACCCCTGTGGCTAAATTTACTTTGTGCACATTCTGCCCATTCTAGGCTCGAGATCTGAAACCTACAGCTTTGGCAATAATAATAATCCAGAGATTCAGGACAGCAACCTTTTTCAGCAAGGTAATGACACACATACATAAATTCCTCTGAAGATGACCAAACACATAATTGTTCATTGAATTAAGGCTCAGACTACTTGGGACAGAATCAAGCTTATTTCAGATGAAAATTATCCTTTCATGTTTTTGTTATCACATAAGAATTTTGACTCAGATCAAGAGACAGTAGCTAATAAACATAACCCATTTTTCTTTTAAAAAGGTTTGCTTCTCTTCCTCAGAAAATAGATTTGCTTCCCCTGGAAAATGGAGACTTCTAAATGGTAGCTCAGGAACGGCACTTTCCTTTTACCTCAGTTGTGCCAATAATTCTATTGAATGTTGTATTGCTGCATTGATGAGGAATGTCACATCTATAACTGTGTGTAATGTGTTGCTCATAGGGTAAATATGAATCAAAGTAAAACCAAAGTGAACTGTCCAATGAATGTATATGGCACCTTCTTTCTGGTCAAACTTGCTATTCTGGATGAATATTTTCTTCAGTCAAATGTAATTTCTAGAACATGTACTAGAAAATATAGATCTTTTTTAATGTGCATTTGAAAAACTGCTCTTGCTTTCTCAGACAAACTGCTGAAGTAGGTCAGTTTGCAGTTTTTCTGTCAGCACAAATTAATTTAAAGGCCTCCTGTGTAATAATAATAGCTTTAAATTGTTTATAAGATTGATTTTAATAAACACTGCATAACATAGAGCAGTGCCCAGCTTAACCAGTTGATTCAACACAATATCATCTGTCACTGGTGCTCTGAAGAAATAGCACAAACAATGAAGTTGTCTGAGGTATGTCACAATACCATGATCAAAAGGAATGTATTATTTAAATATTATAATAAGCCCAGTGATGTCTTTTGAAATAGAATGATTTTAATTCAAAAGCATCTGTTTGAAAGTCCGAAGAGATTAGAAATGTCCGTTTATGAAAACATGCTAATTAAAGGCTCTAAATACTTAGAATAGTTCTATGGCTATGTAAGTTAGTTCAACTGATAGCAAAACTCGACATGTTTCATATTATTTCAACTTCTTTTATTTGAACAAGGGAATAGATAAACAAAAGAAAACGATCCTGTTGTTTTTAAAATTTTGTGAAAATATAACCCTAACAGAGGTCAGTCTTCAAATGCATGGTTCATATGACTTGGCTGACACAAGTAGCTGTAAGGATAACATCACTTTGTAGGAACAGTGGGACTCACCTCTCTCCAGCTCTGCAGTAGCAGAGTGGAAAGAAAATGTAAACCAAACTGTTCCTTTATCCACCATTTTTGATGCCTTGAATATATTTGAGTCAGTAGAAGCATAAACTACTGCAGCTTCTAGGTCTGTTAATAAAAATTTCAGAAATAATTATCCCTTAAAAAAAAAAAAAAAAGAGGAATAACTATTTTGTGTTTGGCCTGCAAGTCATCAGATGTCATTATTATAAGTTGACTTCACAAGCAGCTGTATTGTAAAGGAGTGGAGAAATACTTCTGTTAATGATGGTGTAACTATTTAGAAGAAACTACTGTTTAGTTTAATGCTTTAGACTTTTACTAGGCAAATATAGTTCAGGTCCATTGGATGAGCATAGACCTTCCTGCTACATAGGCCACATTGTAGAATATTGTTTTACTTATTTGTTAGAATAAAGTAAGTTTAGCAGTGTGTATGCATTATTCTAATGTTTCCTTAAAACACCAGGGATATAATATATGTATAACGAGGAATGTTGCCTATTTCAGATTTATTTAGTGTCAAAAAAAGGTGATCAAGATAAGGTCACTGGGTGAGTGATATGTCCTAATAGCTACACACATCCTATGGTCTGCATATTGGGCACAGTGATAAAATTAATACAACCCAACAAAGAAGTCATCACGGCTATATCTCAGGAGGTATTTGAGCACCAAGCCTGCAAATTAACAAGTTGAAGTATGTACATGTCTGAGCACTTGCTCACTAATGCTGTCATTTCTGTTTTGCCAAGTTCAGTGTGATGTTGTGTGTTAACGCCGAGGTTTCTGCTTCAGCCAGTGACCTGCCTAACTTGGAGCTGGTGGTCCTTTAAGTTACCTTTGATCCATAACTGACTGTCTGACCATGGCAGGGGAGTTGGAACTAGATGATTTTAAGGTCCTTTCCAACCCTAAGTATTCTATGATTCTATGATCTGTCCAGTCTCCCTGCACAATTGATAAGACTTGAGCACCAACGAATGAGATCCCAGAGCTCAACAACTGGTGTGGAAAGCCACCAGCAGTAGTCAGGAGGAAATGCTGAAGAGGCTGAGCTGAGTCTCAGCTGCCCTGCATGGAACTGGATTCATCACATTTGCTGTTTTAATGATTATTAACTATTTATTGGAGTTAGGTGTCTAAACCAGGACAACCTTGGGTATAAAAACCTGAAAAGGTTAACCCCTTATGATACCTAGATGGTTAAACTCTTCAGACTGAGGTTCTGTCTATTACAGAGATGAGATTTACAAGCAGATCTCCAACTACTTAAGTGTTTAAACTAAATAATTCGTATTCATTTTGTTATGTGGCATTCTGAGATGAAGCTTCCACAGTCTTTGTTATTAAATCTTTGTATTGTATTCTGTGTACTATAGTTAAAGATGTGCAATAACTGAATTTTCCAAAAGGGACATCCCTGCAATTTTCATCCTGGACTGGATTCATCTGGTTGGATTTACCTCACTGCTAGAGTATGACAGCTGGTAGAAGCTAGTGTGCTGAAGTGGTAGAAGTGACAATAGAATTCTAATATTAGAATAACTAAGTAAGAATCAGCACTTCATCCTTCGCTTACGTAGTGTGAATTGCACATCTGACAGAGATGACTGTAATTCTGAAGCAGGCAATTTGATTTAAATAAATAAATCTATAAAGTCTGTATCTTCTCTTTCTGATCTCCTGTAGATCCAGCTGTAGATTCCTGCTCCCTGCTGTAGCTGCACATCAAAAGAACTTTTCATAGACAAAACTGACCACATGTATTTCATCTTCCAAAATAACTGTTTATGGAGACTCAGTTCTTTGTGTTTGACGCTGGAGACATTAGCAGTTAGAAGGAAAAATGCAGTTACTTTTGTGTAGAAAAAGAAACAAAATGGGTGCTTTGGCATCATTCTCTCATTCTCTCTTTTAGCTGAAGTTCTTGTGTTTCCACAGGCTCTTTGGGATACTCCTGTTGGCTGTTTTAGGGAGCTGTCTTTGTCCTGTCTCTGTGGACTCTTCTGAGGGACCCAGTCTGTCAATTACATTTGTGATTTAGCTCAGCTCATGAGTACATATCTTTTGTCATCTGGATATGTCTGCACTTTCAAATTATTATGTCCCCATTTCCTTCATCCATTGTGGTTCCCCGGCAGTCTACCCTTTGTAAATGTGATACAGTTCACTTCTGGGCTTCCTTCTGGAGTGGGATAGGGAAATTTTGCTTCTATGCAGTTCCCAGTAAGCAGAATGGATAGGTGCACTGGGCTTGGATCTCTTTGCTCTACCCTATCCTCTAGCCCTTTGTAATCAGACTGCTTGGAGACTTCAAGCACTCCCATGTGCTGTTATGCCACGCACCAAGGTATACAATATATAATGTCTGTCTCATGCCATATAAGTACTACTGTAGCAGGCTGCAGGACAGCCCAGAAATTATTTTTACCCCAATAAACTGATAAAAGTTATAAAATAACCAAATCTCATGGCCACAGAGATACAACAGGGGGAAAAAGAAGACACATGACCAAGTGGTATCTTGTGTGGGTATTGTCAGTTTGCTCTGGGCAGTCTGTTGATGTGACCATACTGCACCACTCAGGCTTGAATCACTCCCTGAGGCAAAAGCTTTTAGCATATAGAACAGCAATGGAAACAGCCTCTGTGGCTTAGTTCCTCATTCATCCTTCAAATGTTTTTTGCAGAGCTATGCCTGTAACATCATGAATTTTCATGGATATGATGGACAAGGAAGCTATGAAAGTACAACAGCTAGAGAAATTGGATATGTCACTAGGGACATCACGTACTTCATAACTTGTTTTTTTAAGCCTGATGGATCTACAAGTAGAGGTGACTTTTCTAGGAGTATTTCTAGGAATCTTTAAAATTGATGCTGATGCAGTATAGCACAACAGGAGAATATACATATAAGCGTAACTTACTCTGAAGTGGTGTTAAAAACCTGCCAAAGCACTGATCTGCAGTCTCAGGTCAATCTTTCTAACTACCTTTTTGTAATACTGGAGGAAAAGAGTTTACAGCTGTCCTTGGTCAAATGTCAAGCCTTCCTTCAAGTAAAACTACTTCTTTTAGTTCTTCAAGTCCCATGCCTTTCCCACAATATTAAGCATTTATTAATGATGCTTAAAAGATAAACCCCTGGTTTTATTTTTGCCTAAAGAGATTAACGTATGTAATGGACTCTCCCCCTATCAAGATATTAACCATTGTTAAGAGTTCCTTTCTTTGAAAACCTATCAGTGAAACTCATTTGCATAAAGTAAGATTTATAAATCAGAATCATAAAATTAATTCCATTGGGAACTATGCAATTCTCACAATCACTTTTAAGTCCAAATCCAACTTTTTTCTCTGCACTTTCCTTTCTGCATATCCTTCCAATCTGGATTTTGCAAGTGTTTGTTAACACTGGACTAAAAATAAACACACATCTCCCTTTATGGGAGAAATAATGTTTAAATAACCACATTGTTTATTTTTACCTTTGGAAGTCATTCAGATATACCATTACCATGGATATAGCATAAAACATCAACTGAACAGACTAATAATAACACCCAGCTATTAGACTAGTACTCTGCACATCTCAAGGTGCTTTATAAATGTGATCACTCACTTTGGACAGACACAGGAATTGAAAGAACAAAAACTCAGATTGATTTTTCTGAGGAACACTCATATGCCAGTAGAAGAAATGAGTTTGCTGGATTCCCAGACCATATCTAATAAGTCACACTAGGCTGTGTTTGAGCAGTTGATACAAACCCTATTCCAGCCATAACATAATTGATTTTAGCCAGAAAACTTTTTGATGGAAACGAGGCTTACTTCTTACAAGCATGGTACTGAAACTGTTCCTTAGCTGTAAAGGCCAGGTCACTAATTTTTAAGGACTATTTTCTACTTTAGGAATGACTCTGTGTTCCTGGCCAATAACTCTGAGTATACTCTGCCAGTTCTGTACACTAGAACAGCTGGCCAAAAGCCTACTGGCGACAAACTGGGAGAACTGCTAGTATCTTTGAGTATGAGACTCATCTTGGAATCACCTCTCATTGTACAGAACAGAGAGTTCTGGAAAAGATGTGAAAAAGCCAAAGAACCGTATAGAAAAATCTCATTTTTAGCACAGCTTTCCATGAGGATTTTTAACACAATGATCATTGTTTTGGGCATGCCAATAGAACCAACCAAAAGTCTCCAGTGAAAGATTACTGAATTGAGCAGCATCACAATGATGTAAATGCAAATTATAAGACTTTTTAATAAGACTTTTTAGTTTAACCTGGTGTTTTTTCTTCAGTATTATCTAGTGGCTATGGCAAAAGTCTGGGAGTTGAGACTGCTTCATAAGCCTACGGTCTGCCATATTTATTCACCTGCAGGGTACTTAAATTAATGCTCCCCAACCTCTCAAGAGCCTTTTCATACTTCAGTAACATTTTTATAGCTCCTGAAGGATTTCCAGATGAAAGACGTGTTGAAGAGCAAATACTGCAATTACCTGCAGAAGTTAATATCGCCCATATATCATCCAGATACAAGCAAAATGTTGGCCTAAGTACATGACCCAAGTACCAACTTGTGACTCCAGCATAAGCATGTTCCAGGGAAGCACATGGCAAAGGAAACATTACTTCAGATCCACACTGAGAAAGAAGGTTTGAAGGAGGTGTGATTTCAAATAACACAGTTGATGCCACTGACCATCGGTGCTGGAGAGCTGCACAAATGTTTCCTTTGAAAACTGAG
This sequence comes from Coracopsis vasa, assembly GCA_026283785.1. NCBI lineage: Eukaryota > Metazoa > Chordata > Aves > Psittaciformes > Psittacidae > Coracopsis > Coracopsis vasa. Next base: position 127,950 of record JANHGB010035737.1, read on the forward strand.
CTTGCTGACCTCTCTTCAATTGCCTGACTACATTACCCATCGGTGGCTTACAGCCAGGGCTGAGCATGGCAGAGTTCAGCACATGGGCATTGTTTTGCATGACCAGAGCAAAACAATTGATTTACATTAACAAAATCTATGGAGAGGCTTGCTGAGAACCTGCCCATGGTAATTCAATTAACAAGATTGACTAGCCCATTTTGGTAAATGGAGAGAACCAAAGGATATTGAGCAAAGTCCCCCACAAGTTTAAATGGATTCACTACCACTGTAGCCATTGGAATGGGTCCTGTGTGAGTTATGCCTGGCATAATTCATTGTAGGTTCTTGGAGTATAAGACCAACAAGACCACTGTGATCAGTTATTTTGACTTCCTCCTTAATACAAGACACAGGACTTCCCTGAATCTTTGAAAACACAAATCTCTCTTTTACCATAGAATGGAAAACCATAAATGTATACGTTACTCTGAGGTACTCCTGTTTATATTACATAGGGTTCTATGATTAATTTGGGTTCGTTCCGTAGGACTGTTAAGTGAAAGGGAGCTGTTCTATCTCGGCTGGATCACAAATGAAACACCCTATAATATGCATAGAAGCACTCGTATGGTATAAATAATATTTTTAATCAGTCATTGAAATAATAATATAAAGTTCATTTTATTAACATTTGAAAAATAAATGTCTTCACCTTCCTTCATTGGACTTTAAAAGAGGAAAGTTTTACATTCCCTGTGAAAAAAATAAAGTAAAAAATGTTTAGAGAAATAAGCAATCTCACTGGTTAGAGATCAGAAATCACTAATAATAATAAGCTCCAAATATCAGATTCCAAACAGCTGCACAGCCTCTTAAACCTAATTCTTCTTTCTTGGAGTATATGGCAAGTTTAGAAAAGAGACGGTTGCCAAACCAACCACAAGGTGTAGACAGAAATTTTTCTTTGAATAAATCACTGTCACCCATGATAAAACCATGGACAAGTGTCTTGGCATGAGGGAATGCTGCAAATTGGTGTGCACAATGAAGACAGAGCCCATGAAGACTGCAGACAGAAAACACAGACCCAGCCCCAATAGTCTAGTAAACAACCCACTCAAAAGCAGGAGGTGATAGGTGTAGAGTTTATTGGATATGTCGCTAGATGTTGTATGCTTTCCCATTACATGACAAGGTACTATGCAGTTTATTCCATTGCAGTTTACCACCTGGTATAACAATGTATAAAATTCAAAGAGCAAATATTTGGAAAAGTCATATGAATGTTCAAAAAGTAGATGCAAGATGATTATGCCTCTGAATCCTTTCCTCACACTTGCACTTTACAGGGCAGGTGTCAAAATTTCAATTTATACATGTAAGAATTATGGAAAGTTTTAAATGCTCAATATGGAATATTCATTCCTAGCAAGTGCCAAATATCTCAGCTTTACAAATACTGGAAAAGTAATTCATCTACTACTCTTTGTAAACTCCACCCATAGTCGTAATACCCTCCACTATGTAAATACAAATCACTTCAGTAATTGTTATTTTTCAGCACTTTGTATTCTGGAAACATGGCATATTACAAAAAAGTATAGAGTATCCAGGCTTCTAGAAACCTGCGGAAGGGTTATACAAGTCACAGTCTGTCAGCAGCATCTAAAGTTCCAGCCTCAGAAAATATTTATTCTGTGGAGCACCCTTCTCTGCCCTGAACCGTTTGTCAGATATCAAAGCAGAAATGTAGTAAACTGTGTAACCTGCCAGTGCCCAGGGAACAACAGGTTTTGGTTTTAAAAAATAAATTCATTTTCACAACTTGACAACTTTGTGCTTTCTTTCTGTTCCTTTTTTCTCCTGAATCACTGGAAGTAAGTTACACATTACCTTGTCATGGGGAAACGAGAAATATCTGACTAGAAAAGGGTGATTCCTCTCTGATTTACTCTGTAGTCGTTCTGTGTTCCTCCTGCCAAACTTCATCCAGGATCATCCAGAATTTTTAATTAATACAGACTAGTATGGTGGCAAAAGAGTTTGTAGAGAGATAGGAAAGATTCCTCCTTAGTGAAAGAAGATGGGGTTGCAGAAAACCACTATTGCACTATTTGAAAAGACAGTTCAGTTCCAGTGATGCACAGGATCAGAATGATTTGTCAAATCCAAGCCGTTTAATAGAAAACCTGACTGATACAGCTAATTAGAAGATGGGTGAACAGGGAAGCATGTGGCTAAAATCCTGCTCTTCTGGGACCAAGGGATACCTCCTATTTTGGATTCACATTTTGAAATGCTACTCTGGAGCTGAGAAGCCAGGGCTTAGTTCAACACTGAATCTAGAGCAGTCCTTTTTTCACAGCTGAAAAAATACCATTTCCTCCTCATTTGTCACTGCTGACAACACATTAGTTACAGTAATTTTGGGGGATCAAGGCTATCACTGCTCAAGTCTTTCTTCTGTGTAGGTCTTTTGAAAGGATCAAACATGGCCCTGTAGCATCACTGAGTGGGAGAAAGGGAGTCTTGGATGCCAGTGAATACTTAATATGATCCAGATGAAGCTAAAAATGGCCCTTCCAGGAGAATCCCCTCATGCTCATTCTTCAGCTCATATAGCTGGTTTTGCTGTATGCTGTCTGAATACAGCTAGCGCTCCTTCCATCCTCCCTCTCCCATAGGTCCTTCACATAACCTACAAAACAAGCTAAGTCCTGGTGGCTGGGGTACTTCTCTCAAGGGCTTCCACATGGTCTGTGAGAACTAAAATGATGGTGGTGTTGGATAAAAGACAGGGAATGACCACATTTTGCCTGGAGCCCATTCTATAGGGTGTGGGCTGAGAGCAGGTTGAGCAGAAAGGTGTTTAATTTGTTCCCTCTGGCAGGGCACAGAGATAATTTAACCACTGAGTTGCTTAGTGCTGCCAGAACTGAGCAGCTGAGAGCTGAGGACCAAAGCTGAGGCACCTGGAGAATGTTAATATGGACTTGAAGATTATGGACTTTGTTAACACAAAAGGGAGTCAGCTGCTGAAAAAAGTATGTGGTTGCATTGTAAGTACTGAGATATAATTCAGGATGAACATAGCTGGCTTAAGATTTTATTTTGGAATTTCCTATTCCTCTGTGATGCTGGACAAGCTAGGACACCTATTGGTTCACCTGTCTTCCATTTGTACACTAGGATGATAACAGTTATACACCCACAGAGGTACGCTAGCAGATAAATTGTATGATAGTTAAAGACTTATGGTATGCAGTACATAAATAAGGGGTTATTTTACACACTCACAACAGCTTTATTATCTTCATTAATAGCTATATTGTGTGAATACCCCATAAAGCAATGAACTTCTGCCATCTTCATTGCCATGAGGAATGCCCTATGCCTTCAAATTCATATGAGGCAAACTTCTGAGATAGTCTCCAAGAGACTGGTGTCTGGAGCTGGCTTAGCAGAGGATGCTCCCAAAAGCCTTCCAGAGGAGACTCATCCAGGGGTACTTGTTTTCTTCTATCATTAGTCTTCAGCTTGTACTGTAGATAAATAGAAAAATTCATATTCTTTCCAAGGCTATATCTTTCCAGCTATGAAAACTGTGAAGTACTCTGGGCAGAAGTTAAAAAAGTAAACCAGCAGTGCATGGATGTGTACACCTATGTTCTTCCCTCTGTTTTATCCCCTTCTTTCTGCTATGCTCCTGTTGTACACCAGAGAGCACCACTCTTACTTGGGGAAAAAGTACGCAAGACATCCAACACATATTATGTGAAGCAAGATAGGCAGGACTGTTGCATCAAGTTATTTTTCATAAAAGTTCACACTACTGAAAAGAAAACACCTCCTTGCTATTCTAAACAAAACCTCATTATAGAAGGGTTTTCTTCTAAGTAATATTGGAGCCAACAGGTGGACTTTTCGTACATACTTCCTGTCCCTATGTAACTTTCCTCTAGCAACTGAAGCTCAAGCAGTGCAGGGTCAGATGCATAGTCCACAATCCCAGTGAAGAATACCATTGATCGATTTTATCCAAGATTCCCAGGGCATGGCCTTCTCTAACAAAAATAAGGGGCTTTGGAACTAGAATACACCCTGGCAACAGCACAGAGATGATTATCAGAATCTCTGGGGTAGCTGCCATCATGCAAGATTACGGCAGAGTTTGACTTCACAGATTATATCACTATGGGTTTCAAATAGCCTGCCTAGATTATCCTAGTCTGTTCCTGCTATCTTCATTACTTACTACTGTGCAATAAGTATTACGTAATGTCTGTGACTTGTAAATATTTGATTATAAATTCAAATACCTGTAAAATTCACAGTTAAATATTAGCTGCAGATAGGTTGAAATACAGATGTTTCTGCTGGAATTAGTCCAGAAAGTTGGATTTAACCCCATGACTTCCCAGCAAAACTGTTACAGATCTTGAAGGACAGGAGTATGACTGGGACCAGTCACTCCAACCATGGCCTCTGTGTGTACTCAGGGAAAACTTACAATTCCTTGACTACAGGATCTGAAACTTTGTCATTAGTTATACCATACAGTCATCTATCTCAGTCTCTTTTCTGTCACCCCGCTTACAACTGTCTCCACATCACTCTTCTTTTGTGCAGTCAGCTGGGGGGGTGCAATAACCACCCTGCTGCATCCAGTGGCTTTAACAACTCTCCTCCCACAGCTAAAAACCTGATGCTTTGGCCCTTCATGTTCCTTGTGCTGCAGGATGTTCTGCCCTCAGCTCTGGATCCAACACAGGTAGTTGCAACTTTACCATGGTGTCCTTCATTGAGTATGTCACAGACTATGAATAAATGAGTTTATGAGAAACATTTGAAATAATTCCTTTGGTCATACACTGCAGTGCTTTTAAGTTGCCTTGGAGGTGCTTTCAAATTCTGCTGTAGGACCTACTCGTAAAAGACCATGGAAGTGTTTTCTGGTACCACAGGTACCAGATAACAGTGTATTCAAGTCATATTAACTGCAAATGAAGCAATCAGCAATTTCCAAACTTTGTGTATTTCACCACAAACCTTGTTCCTGAAAAGTCTAGAAAATAGACATGTAAGCTTAGTTAATACCGCAATGCATCTCTTCCACGTATTCCAGAATAAATGGCTAAACTTTCCCAGTCACTCAAAACAGGTGACTAACAACAGAAAATATCTTGCTTTGCTCCCCTTAGATCTCCTAAGCAATCATTTTCCCTGCTCCCTGAGCCCATGGATCAGTGACAAATCCTCCAATATTATAACTGAGTTATAGCTGTGGAGATGTCAGTGTCATTAGTAACTTATCTGCCGAGAACAACTAGTGCCTGTTTCCTTGTTTGGTTAAACAGTCTTGCCCTCATCCTACCTCAACATTTCCTGCACATGAAGATAAAGCTGGTGTCTGTGCTTGCCAACAAACTGCTGTGACAAAAACCAATAGGAAAGACATAAAGCCAGCGACTTAAAACTGTTGGCTGCTCACTGAAAAGACCTCTGGAATGCAAAGATTGTTCATTGCAAGAGGAATTCCAGGCACATGAACACAGTTGGAAAGGACTTGCTACCTTCAGTCTACTTGGGACTGACAAGAGATTATAAGGATGACATTTTTTAAGGAGGGAATTGTTTATTTGTGATAGAAACGGGAAAAACAAACCCTTGGTTACTTTTTGAACTATGAGTAGGATTTAACAAAGCAGCTTTCAGAGACATTTCTCTTATCAAAATTTCTTGCAAAATCTGAGGGTGGGGAAATGGTTGGAGAACTCACAACTTTTCAGAACTACAGCTAAACAAGTGAAAATGCAGCCCAGGAACTGGCAGAAAACTGCCTTTCTGTGAGCAGGGAGTTGACTGAGAAACCTTGCAATGACCCAGGAGCTGGTGGGAAAGGACAGGGAGATTAATGTGATTCTGAACAGACAAGCAGCCCTTATGGAAAACATGATGCACTGAAGCTTCCCTCCCACTCTCTCCTTTCCTCGGCACCATCCTGCATCCTGAAGTGGCTCTGTCTCTGGATCCCCAGGCCTCCAGAGAGTCATCAGACTGGAAAAAACAGGTCCTCAAGGATTCGAAACACAGCTCCTTCTCCTAAGGCACTGACCACAGCAGTGCCCACCTCAGATCCCTCCAACCCAAGTAAGACTTTATTGCTGCAATAATATTGCTTTCAGCTCTTCAGATGCCTGAAGGGTCATTAGGCAGAAAACCCACAGCCACAAACAGCTGTATCCTGTAATGTTCAGGGCTGTGGGAGCTGTCTGCATTGCACTGTCACTGATAAGTTCGAAACACAATATTTGCCCCATTTTCCCTTTTTTTTTTTTTTAATTTATAGTGCTCACAGTATGCATTCACCATTTTCCCATGTTTGCGTCTTTGCACTTTGAGGGCTTTTTTAAGGAAAAAAACAAGTTTTTTTCTTTTTTTTTTTTTTTTTTTACTTGTTACTATTATTTTAGTTTGCATTTAATACCAGTGGTTTGAAATGACTGAAAAACGTAGGTTTTTTCAGACCCTTATTTGCAGAAGTTAGGAAGTTTGTGGCACACTCAGGGAGACAAGGGTCCCGTTTAATATCCTTTAAAAGCAATCTAACTTGTACTCAGGAAAAGCACTCCACAAAATGAGTTAATGGGTGGTAAACAGCTCCAAATCATGCTAATTCTCCAAATCAGAATACCTGCGTAGTCCAGGCAATGTCATCTTACCTGCTTCATCTAAGTGCATGTTCCAATGCCATCCTGATACTCTCCAGCTAATTATTAAGTTAATTGTTATTTATTGGTGTGGTTTCTGTTGTTGTTGTTGTTGTTATTCAGTCAATATTTTATCAAGGAAGGTAGAGTATGTAGTCATCAAGGAGAAGATAAGACTAATGGGCAGTCACTGTTACCCAATCATCCAGAGAGTTAAATTTGGTCTCTGGTACTGTTTCTGCCACCAAAAACCCTCCCAGATAATGCCCAGGCATGCTTTAGGTAGTGCAGTCTAGGGATGACCCCTTTTTCTGCTTTGGAGGGGTAAGAAAGCCCCACAGTATGAATGGGAGTCATGCCATGCTCAATGACCTCAGGAACAAATAATGGTCTTTGGTCCATATAATTTCCTAATGCAGATGTTTTTCCTCTGCCCACAGTGGACTTGAGACCTCATTTTCATTAAAAATAGAATGAGCTCCTGCAGCCCTAGCACTGTGCATCAGATCATTACAAAACCTTCTGGAACTGCCTGATTAATCCTTTGTTATCCAGACTTTCTGCCAGCACCCTGTCACTGCCTCTCATCCTAATCCTGTGGCACAATCCCTTCCCATCAGGTAACACTCAGTTCAACTGCCCAGAAGGGCAACACGCAGTGTGAGGTGTCTTCAGGACTGTGCTGTGAGAGTGTTCAGTCTGGACTGGGAAGGCCTGTAAGTAACATGTAATAAATGTATGGACAGACTATTTCCCATCAGATACAAAAAATATACAGAGAAAGTCTGGGCTAAAAGGCTTTTGGTTTTGGTGTCCTGAACTCAGAATTTACAAAGTGAAGCAAAGTGACATTTACAACTGTCAGATGAAGTCAATACTACATATTCTTTAATTGCAAAAAAACGAAATGAACTGAAGACTTATAAGATCGGTCACTCATCTGGGATGAATCCCAGTTGATATTTAGGACCAGTATTGAAGCTGATTCCAGTTATCCCAAGCTGTACGTACCTCCTTTTTCTGTTTGCATCACACCTTTCAGCCTACTCCAAAGATTAAAATGTTTTCCTGAAAGACCTTTCTAGAAATCCGTTTGCAAACTCATTTTCCTCTTGCTGGAATCATCTCAAAAGAGAGGAGTCACAGAGAGTCCCACTGTTAAGGTGCAGCTTGGGCTTCAGGGAAGGTTTTGATCTTGTGGCCAAAGATTCTTCTGTCTCTTCTACCTATTAAGTAGGACTAGTTTTTTACAATTCTCCACACTCTTGCCTTTTCCACTTGTTTCACTTATGTCTGTATGCCAATCTTGCTTTTTTTATCCTGATTTCAGTTTTAGACTCCTACCCAGCCAAGTCACTGCCACAGCTTAATGTTCGTGTAAGTCAATTTGCACAAAAGAGGCATCCCACTCTTTCTCCACATCCCAAACATGCTCCTTCACCTATCCTTGACTGAAGTTGTCAGTTCTTCTCTCATATCCAAAAGCCTATGAGTAATACTAGGGTTCTGTGAGGAAGTCACCTGCATTTTTTAGCATGGCAGAAGAAATTAGTTTTCATAATTTTAAAAAATAGTTGTTGTGTTTACCTAAGCTCTCCTAATATTATTTTGTTTCAAGCTAACACCCACCATCAAAAATCACAATGCTGGTTGTGATAGTTTAGAAAAATCATAAACTCAGAATAGTGCTAGTTTCTAGCAAACTTCTGAAATTGTCCTTATAAACAGAAGCTTGCACTTGTTTGAAGGAAGCTAGGACTTCTATGCTTCATTTATGTCTTCTGTCCTACCAAAAGACTACCTCATCTACTGGAACAAAGGCCACATGCTGAAAGGAACACATCTATCTTCATGACGTATGTTTGGCGCAGAGCCTGAAGCCTCAGCTCTGTATCTGGAGATAGTTCAATAGGTTTGGTGGAATGGCTGTTAAAATTGACTGCCAAGTCCTGAGCCAGCTGCTAAAAACTGCCTCCAGCAAGCACTGCTTCTGGTGGTTCTTGTCCTCACTCATTATTTTCAGAGCTTGCTCCTCCCTCTACTGACACCCACTTGTTTGTGCTTGGGTTTAGAGTCCCTGTGTGCATCCTGTGGCCCCATCTGCACATGCAGTGCTCTCATCACCTCTATTACTTTGGCCACACAGCCTTTGTGACCCCTTTGGCCCACCACTGAGTTTGAAGGAGGATGCAACCTGACCAGGTCCTTCACTGGGAGGCAGCAGGCACTGGACTCTCTGAATGGAGGACTTTTGATGCTTTCTATCCTTCAGGGCAAAAGAAAACAGGATAATTAAAACCAGTGAGCTCAGGGAAGTGTTAGCTGCTGCCTCACACATTGGGTTTATAGGCTGAATCTTGTTCTCTTTAGGCTTCCAGATTTTTCTCAGTTACTATTTCTCCTGTCACATACTCACTGTTTCTTCTGTCATACACTCACTGCTTGTGCCTGCCCTTTGGAAAAACTTTTCTACAGTCCTGCACTTCATCAGTATAATAATTATTTCAGGCTTCCCTGTTAGACGCAGCAGCTAGTGTGAGGCACAGGGAAGTGAAAGGAAGTCGTCTAAGTTTCAATATGCTTTGAATGAAGTATTTTTCCTTGATAAATTTTTTTTTTTCCTCTTCTTCTTTCATTCACTGTGGTATTCAATATGCGTGTGAGTGTGTGTGACTGTGTGTTTGGGATCTCCATCTCCTCGAATTTTAGTGCTGGGAAAGATACAAATTTGGGAGATAAACTCTAAAGACATCATCGATGAAGCATTGAAGCCAATTCCATGTTTTAATCCTGCATAAATTATCCTGGAACACAGCCCACATTTATGATGTGTGAGAGAACAGAAAAATAATGGGATTACTGAGAAGTTTCACATGATTATAAACATATGGTGCAGGACGGTATAAGAACAAAACATACTAAGGGAAATATCATCAGTAAATGAAAGGTTAATAATGGAAAAAGTAAGTTTGGAACCTCATATGTGGCCTATTATCAAACACTACTGACATGAAAGAATTCCTGCAGAACTGTTAAAAGTGGACAGCTAGTAGTTTAATGACTGCAACAAGAAAACTTTAAGGCATTGGAAAGGAAACTATAAGATTATAAAAGAACTCATCACATATTTAAGCCTCCTATGAAAAATGGTAGTTTTGTGCCTGAGGTTCCGGACTGGAACTCAGATCTTGATTTATTTCCCAGTTCTGCTACAGATTTCCTCTGTGACCTTGGACCAGTTACTTTGGGAGAAACATGTTAAAGCTCCTAAATGACTTATGAATTCAAGCCCCTTTTCCAAAAGAGGCATAACAGCAGATTCACAAAGGGGCAAGCATGTAGGAATGCTGACCATAGCCAGGGCTACCCACAAAGTGGCAGTGTGCTGCCCTAACACTTTCCATTTCTAAGTACCAGCAGCCCCAGGTGAGATGGCTGTCTTCTGAAAAGGGATAGTAAATGAGCAGAAGATGGTATGGAAGGGATCAGCTGGTACTGTGGAGCAAGCTCCTGGGGCCTGCTCCCTCTCATGGTTTCCAGATTCTGCTCATCACTGGGAGAGGCTCCGATGTGACACCTGGATCTGTGCAGACAGAAGATATCAGGAATTATATGGTCAGTAGGCTTACCCTGAGAAACACAGGGGCTCCTGGCTATTGGCATCCTGCTTGGGTCAAAAAAAGAAAGAACCAGGAACAATCATCTTTCTCAAGGGCAAGTGGTTTTGGTGTAGAAAACCTTCCACTTGGTTAGCTGCCCACCAACATCATTCAGCCTCAGAGCTCAAACGTCCTTCCCAAATGTCCAAAGGAAGTGGAAAGAAAGAGGTGCAGGGGCATGTCCTCCTCTCCTACCTCCAGTCTGTGAAGCTGAACTGTAGCAAAAGTGCAGACCTCCCTTTTCTTGCTTAGATTTTTGGGCTTCAGTATCTGATTTAGGAATGAAATAAGTTTATTTGTCTGCCAACGCAGGAATTAGCTTCCTAAGGAAATTTACATAGCAACCAAGCAAGCATGTAAACTTGAAGCACCTAAGTGTTGTTGCCTCCAGCTTTCAGACAGTTATGAAAAATGGACACTTTTTGCTGCTCCCAGCTTGTGAAGTAGAAATAGCAATAGCAGAGTATTCTCTCCCTCATCCTGTATTAGTCCATGCTGTACATAGTCTCAAAACTCACACACAAAACAGGAATGCAAGAAGTAATAAACCTGTAATGTAGGTAGGGTAGCCAAGGATGGATATTCATTCTAGTTTTCCATATGCTATAGCAATGATAAAAGGATCTTACAGGCATCTCTTCCTCCGCCTAAATATGTAGTATGGTCATAACTCAGAAACTGCTTTGGACAGGATTCACAAACTGCTGTGTCTGTGTAAAGTCAGTTGAAAGTAAATAACTTACTTTCTGCTTCAGTCTCTTGGATATCTCCATTTGCCATGATTTGCTTCATTCTGCTTGGAAGTGTATGAAGCTTATGGTATGTAATAGATCACAAAGGTGAAGAATATTAGGTTTCTGAGAATCAAAATGTCCTAGCAGAGAATATCCCTTAAAAGCATATATTTTGTTGTCAGTGGTTTTGGCATAAGCAAAAATTCCATACAAAGCACATGAAAAAATGTAGTAAAAGAGGGTAGATGTGGATGTTTGTCATTCAAAATGAAATGTTTTAGCAATTAGTGTCTGCTGACAGGAGTAGGGAAGTACAAAGAAATTCAGAAACATCAAGGTAAATATTTTCACCTTCACCAAAATATTTTCAACTTATGAGTCTCCACCTACATCTACTGCTCTCTTAGCAAAGCCAAGGAAGTCTGATCTTCCTGCTAGCTGTGCTTGATGCACTAGAGGAAAACTATCATGAGTATTGACTGCTGCAAATTTACATTTCATCAAAGTCGTTTGACTCTTCTGGGTGAGAGTAGGAACAATTTCATACATGCAAGTAGCTGAAGTCCTGGTTAATAGGTTAGGTTCCACATTCAGAAAAGAAAGTTTCTGTCACTGTGACCTTTTGTATCTGCTTTTATAATCAATGTGATCAAAGCAGTCCTCCTGTCATGGGACAGGATTCCCTTCTGGAATATTTCCACAAGACTGGAGACAGCTGTTGCAAAAAACATATATTAAAAAGCTGCAGGAAATCTGTCTGTAACTGATGCTTTTCCCAAGTTTTAAGTCTTGAAAAAATCTTTCTGTTTCCTGTAAGTACGTGTCTCTCTTCATCTGATATATCTGCTTATAGAGGGGAATCCTTTCAGTGAGAGTTTTTCACTGATGTTTGACTAAAACCACTTTGGTTAAAATTATCTTTTTCTGAATCTGTTTGCTAATGCATTTGTCTGTGATAAACTACCATTGAGTCATAAGCTTCTAGGTCAAGGGTGTCGTTATGATCATCCCATCTGACCTTGGGTATAAGACAGCACAGTTTCAGTTGTTCCTATAGATATCCTGTTGCTTCTGTCTAACATGCTCATCCTTCAAGAGGGACAGATTTCCTGGGGATTAGACTGCCCCTACGAGGACTACAAAAACCAGGGAAACAGCTGAGTAGTTCAGGTGACTCCTTCTGAATGTCCTGGTTGTGTTACATCTGTGTTCTACATGTTTGTTTCTGAAAATTAACTAGTCCCAGTTAATTTTAGTCCTAAATTAGTCCCAGATAGTCCCTAATTAGTCCCAGTTCTAACTAGTCCCAGATAATTTTCCATTTATTCTTTCTTAAAAAATTGCTGTCTGTAAATTACCCAGCAGCACCATAGGAAGTGCAAGGATACTGAAAACACTGGGTTTGTGTCACGGTTTTACAGTGCAGCCAAAACTGGTGTCATCTAAGCATTGGTCTGTGGAGAGATACACTGATGTGGTTCCAGGGAATTTATATGTAGTGAAATCACACAGCGTGTGAAGAAGCACAGGTTCCCTGCCTGTGGGCTGGCCATCTCTTTTCACAGCTCAGTGAAACTCCATCTCGTTCTTCTGTTGTTGGCAGTATATTGCTATTCCTTCACTCCCGCAGTTTGGAGGTAAATGACGATCCTTCAGGACAGATCTCTGCAGTTTTGCTCCATGCTTCACTGAAGCATAAAATGCAGTGTACATTGACTCCATTGCTGTGGTTTTCTTTCCAGGCACATGGCTACATACTCTTCCCAGTGCAGCATCCCAAATCTGTGGGAACTCTGAAAAGGGTTTACCAGTCTAAAGAGCTTTGTGCCCAAAACTTGCATACCAAAACCAGTTTTCAGTGAACAGGGTTCAGAGTTATTTGCCTTATGAAGCATTTCACAGGCTGTTGAGCACTCCCACCAGTACATCATAAGCTTTCTGTTTTGACATCCTGAGCCCTCTCCTTACATGTCCTCCACTATCTCCAAACTGCATTTCCTTCCATTTTTATTTCTTTTATGTGACAATACAGTAAAGAAAGACTGTTGCCAAGTTTGTTTACTTTACACTTAATAATTCTAAATTCAAAATCTGTGGTGATAAATATGGCGTATGTTTTTATTTGACCTGATGGATAACAATGTCCTAGGATCTTTCATAACTCCCTAGTAAGAAGTTCTTACTGCAGTCTTATTTTCTGTTTATGAGAGATAAATCACATCTATTTTAGTCTCTATTTCTAAATCTCAATTTATTTGATTCAGAAAGACTGAAGAGCTTTCCTATCTCTCAAATTTAAATAATTAAATCTGTTCATAGATTAATTTTCCATAGTCTGTGAACTCCTCTAATAAGGTCTTGTATTGTAGATTCTTCTTCAAAAAGAATGTAGAATAGTTTTAAGTGGCTGAACTGTGATTAACATGTGGGTCTACATGATTGACAGAAACATTCATCTTATCCTATTTTCAAATGAAGGTTCAGACCCTGCTGGAAAGCTATACTTTAAGAACAAGCTATTGCCCTTAATTCAGGTATAACCAAATTATGTAACAGTATTTATCAGGTCAAATTTCCTGATGTATAAAAATAATCAGTTCATAAGTTTTTTGCTTTTTTTTCTTGTTGTTGTTGTTGTCCAGTCCTGTAACTGTGAAAGAGGTGGTATAGATTTCAGATAATGTGAGTAGAAGCCAATTAGGTAAAAGAGAATCTCAGATTTTAAGTGCATTACAGTCTCTTTAGAAAATAGGCCACCTGAAAAGCTTTCAGAACTAATTGTTCCTGAAAGTGGAATGGCTATTACTTACTGCCACAGGATCCTCTGATCTTCCTGTGACTCTACATGAGTCTGTTTATTAATGTTTGCTTTAAAAATGGAGCCCTTCTGCCCTTTTATTTTTTTTCTGATGTTCTCAGTACTTAGAGTACTACAGACTGAAAAACAGACGAGATTATCTGTGACTAATATTTTAATCCAGAGCCCTGGAATTCCTTGTGCACAATTTGAGCTGTTGCACAGCAGGCTGACTGCAGACATGGCATCTCTGTGCTTCTCATGGACCTATTGAATCTGTTTCTGAGACCTACCTGTTCTGTAAAGGTTATTGTATGTAGGAAAGGTTTTAACAGCTTTTCATTGTAATTTCACCTAATAATTCTTTCCCAACACTGAGTGTGGATCCAGATAACATGAATAAATGTAAATACTGAATGAAATACATGGATAAGTGTGAAATCCTACAAACACTGAAGAGAAACATATTAACAGGTAGATATATTTGCCTTACAGAAAATACCTAGTGTTTTCCCAAATTTTCACGGTTCCCTTGAGAGTCCTAGCATGTATCTATTTGAAGCTTCTCTTCAGAGCAACAACTCCCTGTTTGTATTTACTTTATTTTGCATACTGTCAATGGAGCCCATGCAATGTGAATTTTAGGAACTTAACAAACCAGTCCTCCTAAATAAAATGATTAAGTTACCATTTTCATCAGTTGAGAGGTTTCCTTTAAATTCAAAGAGGTGAGAGTCTGTATTTGAAAGAGTAAGATAAAGCATTGTCTTAACTCCATATGCCTCTCTAAAATGGTCTTGAAAAATCACTTAGGAACTTAGCTGTCTCTGATGTATCTGTCACAAAGACTTCTCTGTTCATCTCCGGGCTGTACATGACAGGAAAAGATCACATTATGGGTTTGACCAAAATATTTTTCTCTGCCTGATTCTTGTACTCAGGTAAGTCTGGGATATCATGTTGAGAAGAGGTTTTATAAGTGATGTCCTAAGAAGTATCAGTGGTGTGCCTGATGTGCTCATTCTTGAGGTACTGAAATACAAGTTTATGCTTTGGGTCTTCAACAGAACAGGTTGAATCCTGTCCTCTGGTGTTCACACCAGCTCCACTAAAAAGTCTTGGATAAGAGTTCTCTGAAATCAGAGGAAGCATAAGTGTCCTATACATACGAACAAGCATTTTACAAATAGGAACTGCATGCAACAGTGGGTATATAGCTCATCTGAACAATAAAGACTACGCGAAGGACTGTATCTAGTGCACAGTTCTCCTCAAGTCTTTGCAACGTGTCCCCCTTTTTTCCTACTTCTTGCTTAGCTAAAATACATTTTAAATTTGTACGATGGGGATTCTGACTGTGAAATGGGCTTTAAGCAATTTTCATTGGCAAAACATCCAAAGAAAAGTACGGTGGGAGAGAGATTAATCTTGTGGGCTTTACATGCCCCCTAGTGGAAAGCCCTCAGTGTAGCCGTAAGGATTTAATGCAAAAACATCGCTTGTAAACAGATGTGTGGTTCATGAAACGCATTCTCATTTGAGGCACTGTACTATTATCGGTGTAAGGCCCATGAATAAGAACACACAAGATCCCAAGTTACAAACGAGCACCTGGACTCATTTAAGTGCTGCTAGCATGATGTACAGTGCTCGTACGATATAAATTGCTGGCCTAAAATTTCTTGCAGGCAAATGATGCCAAGCTCTTAATATATATAAAATGAACTCTAGTAACTTAAGCAAAATAATCACAATTTTCCCCACAGTCTTTCCAGGATTTCAATCTGGAGGGTTTCGAAGGATACACAATACCTTGTTACAAACCATATAATGTTTTAAAAAGTATCCAACTGACAACCTTGGCTAACATTGTATCTTCTATCTAGATTACTTCAATATGTCATGTCCATATCACACCACTCTGTCCATGGTCCCAATGCCAAGGATTTCTGTCTTGTCCAACCTTTCCATCTGGAAGCAATGAGCTTAATATTCTGGCTCTACCCCCATAAAAGCTATGTCACAGAAAAGTAGCAGTCTTACGAACTGTTGTATACCCTGAAGACAAATTTGAGATCCACATAGCCTCTCGAAGTTCTACTCAGATTCACTTAAAGACAAGTTTTCCACTCTACTCCCATAAGACCTCCAGCATACCATAACACTGTGAGAGCGATTTGACAACCATTTATGCTTAAATCCTTTCCTAGACATGTCAAAGGGCTGTGTTTAACAGATAATGAAGGGCTAGGATGTTCCTTCGGGGCAAAATACATTGTGTTGTAAGATTTGCTCTTAAGAGGCTGTTCTTTTCATTGTGATTCCTCTGAAAGCCTAAAACAAAGAGAAATAGAAGTTCTTTGTTTTCAAGTCTTTTCTCATCTAGTTTAAAGCGAAGGCAACCTATCTAGGAGCTCATTATACCTACGGAGAAAACGAAAATGCAGGTATTGCCCATCAGCTTGAGCTGTAGCTCTGACTCAGCATTCATCAGCACAGACTGGCAGCCAAGAGCAACGGCAGTGCTCCCTTCTCTGCTGCTGGGTGGAGGGATGGAGATCTGTTCTGAGGAGGGTTGTTTTAAATCTCCATTTTCTTTCTTTTATCACAGGGTGAGAAGGGAGGGACATCAATCTGAGCAAAGGTTTTATAAGTGATGTTCTAAGAAACATCAAGAACCACCATAACACTGACTGTGAGTTGTTTTCATTTTCTCATGAGCCATTTTTTTGTTTCCTTTTCTAGTATTATCAGCGGTTTGCAAAAACTGGAATCCTGAGCCAAAATGTGACAGTATTCCTCAGGCACCTCACCCGGGCTGCATAAATTTACAGAGGGAAACTTATCTCACCTACCTTAGGCACCTATTTTTGGCTGGGATGAATCTTCCATTGGAAGTGCCTCTCTCCCCCCAGTAACTATAGACAAAGATAGCCTTGAAATAATATCTAAATAACTAAAATAAGGCAATATCAGCCCCATTTTTTGATGCCAGGATTAAAACCAGAACTTGTTGAGTTAGCTTTTAGGTCTCTTTCATTCTTACACCATTGTAAGAACTCATTTTCTAGTTCCTTGACTATTTTAATTGCATTTAAATTGAACTTATTAGCATTTAGTTGAAACTTCATTCAATGCCTCTCAAAATAGGAATCAAATTTAAGAATTACTCACTCTGCAGTAGGAAAATGTGCAGACACAGGTGAATTAATCACATGTTCTTAGAATCACTACTATATTCTTGCTGGCCAGAAAAAAGATGAAGATTTGAAAAATGCAGTTGTTCTGAAACCAAAATGCTTTGCCCGACCCTGTTAGATTTGCTGAGATAAATTTTGGCAGATAGGCATATTCTGACATTGCCAAAATGTCCTGTTTTATAATTTTGGAACTGGGTATCTAATATTTCTTTTCAAAATAGTTTTTCATGTTTAATGTTCTTATGATGTGTTTCATTTTGTGTTCTCAATGCAATTAAAAAGTCAACCATAATCAAAAGTTTCTGAGACATTTCAGTTGATACAACACATTTTTCTTAAAACTTTCTTTTCCAAATAATTTTAGAATTTTCAGAAGTTGTGCCTAACTGGCCTAAGATCAAATTTGAAAATCCTCTGCAAATTTATTTTCTTCATAGGTTTGATTTATTGCTGATATTCCACCAAAAGTATGTCAGCCATAAACCTCTTAAAGAGCTGAAAGGAAAAGAGATTCACTGTTCCTCAGAGAGGACTTTACACTTACTGGGCCAGGAATTAAAATCTGTTTCCACCACTGCAAGACTACCCAGTACCAAAACACTTTTCTTCAAGTGAAGCCTAAGAGAAATTGGTGGTAATTTTTATGTCACCTTGCACAATTTAAAGTGTTTAGAGGATATGAAATGAAATATTATAATCTCTGAAAATACAGCTGTTAGTTTATAACATTAAAATGCGTGACTGGTTAAAGTTCATGATAGCTCTCATTTTCTTCTGTGAAGTGCATCTTTAAGAAACCAGAAAGTAAGTATTTCTTCATAGATGTAGATTCTGAGGCATGAGGTTTGATATGTTTATTTATTAGCATTGGTCTGTGTAACAGTGTCTTCAAATACAAATTTGCTATAAGAAGCCAGATCCCTCAGCCCATTGAGTTCATTTTGTGCTGCTTCATAGCTCACTTCATAGCAGTGGAAAACGATGTGTACCATCTGGAGGGTTCTCCTGAATATATCCTCTGTGAAGATGGTTGCTGTAAAGCCATCAGAGGTGTCTTCGCTATCTCTAACACCTCTGCTGTGCTGCCTGGCATGAGGGAAAAGCGTGTATTTACAGAGAAGACAGAGAATGTGAAGAGAAAAGCATTTTTGCTGCTTTATTTTTGCAGAGCCTACTTTCAAGGCAAAGTGAATTGAAAGTTCTATTCTCTGGCAATATTTTAAGGCTTTTCTCAGCACAGTTTTGCTTGAATGCAGATGGTGTTATAAAGCCGACCACACTTTTCAGACAGTCTTCCCTTCTTTCCTAACTAGCAGACTAGAACTCAGCCTAAAATTGCTCTCTAGCACTTAGACATCTCTGCTTTTTGCTGCTTTTCAGGTCACCAGTTACTCTTTACTCCTAGGAGAGGGTCAACACAGGTGATTAACTCCCATGCTGAGATGTCACCCTGACTACAGATGGACTCTGCAGGGGGACAGACATCTCCATGTGACATCCTCTGGCAGGCTGAGTAAAGTAAAGCAAGCTCCTATTGTTATAGCAGCCCTCAGTGTATATGCAGCTCCTTGCTTCTGACAGCTATTTAAGCTTTACTTTACTCAGATCACTCCAAAATCTACCGTATCATCAAACTGAAGAACCTCAACAGCCAAGTAATTTTTCCCTTCACCTGCAACACGCATACTCACATGTGAATTAACAGTGTTAATAGAAGGTAAATTTCAGCTTTTTTTCAATGTCATGATGATCCTGTCATGTGCTAAAACTCCATCATAGAAGAAAGCAATAAAACCACTGTCTCTTTCCAAAAGAGTTTATAGGACTAGTATAAAGAAAGAAATAGACACAAGTGGGAAGAATAAAGAAATAATGAGGCAACCTTATTTTTGGTGAAATGTACTAGCATAATCTCTAAAAACTGAGCTAAATGATCCTGCTTCATTTGGCCTTCCTATGTGGTATGCAATCATAGCATCATAGAATAGTTAGGGTTGGAAAGGACCTTATGATCATCTAGCTCCACCCCCCCCGCCATGGGCAGGGACACCTCACACTAAACCATGTCACCCAAGGCTCTGTCCAACCTGGCCTTGAACACCGCCAGGGA
>JANHGB010035748.1:0-33979 GCA_026283785.1 Coracopsis vasa
TCCAGCTCTGATAGTTCTTTTTGCTCTTTTTTTTTTACTATCTTTTGTTCACATCTTCCTTCAATATCCCCCCCGTTGTAGCGGCTGTTTCGCTGCGTGTGGGGCGGCCGTGGGCGCGTACGGTATGCGGTGGGGTGGGGTGTGCCTGCCTGTCTCTCTGCCTTCGTGATGTGGCACAAACGAGCCCTCCGTGGCTGTGGGTGTCCGGGGTGCAGAGCAGGGCGGTAGAGCTTTGCTGTGAGGGCACGTCGGTCTAGTCAGGTTCCCAGTATCGCTCTGTGGTGGTGAGGATTTGTGGTGGCTTTTGTTTTAATTCACCCTGTTGCCTGCACGCCGGCTGGCTCAAAGTATAACCTGGACGCTGCAAAGTCCTTTCTCCCGGTGAAGTTCAGTAAAGGTACCAAGGGTGGATGTTACCAGGCGTTATGTTGTGCACTCACAGAGAATTCCCGAGTATAATGTTCACTCTGTGCTTCTGTTTGTTACAGATGTGTCACCACACTGGTGTGGTGTGGACTAAAAATGTCATGGCTTTTGTAACTTAGTGTGTAGCTTGCTGTTTCTGGTATTTGCCCGGTTTATGTGTTCCTAATACGCTATGTAACATAATGTAGTAATTTAGGTATCATGATTTTGACTCTGTGTGTGTGTGTGCATGCCCACGCTTGTATGGTGACCAGGGTTTGATGTTTCTTCCTTGTTCTTAATCATAAGTTTCTGCTACTAAAGCAAGGCTAGTTGTAAACCACCGGCAGCTGTTCGTGCTCCTCCTGCTTTGAAACGAGTATGTTGCTTCCCCTAGGAGAAATAAGTGTTTTGCACGGGGTTTTGAGAAACAAGTGAGCAAACCTCTCCCAAGTCATCATTGTTGTTCTGTTCGTTAGCACCAGTTCTTACAGGCTTTTAATAGTTGTTTCCTAAACGTCTGTTGGGTTATATGTGTTTTAATGTATATGGGTATCCTGGTTGTTTAGAATGATTGGCATTATTCTGCCTCTGCTGCTTGATTGTGTAAATAACTGGCATGATTTTGTAGCAAGTAATTTAGTGTTTGAAAACAAAGTGAGGTTTTTGATGGAGTTTTTGCAATCTGTTAAATTGTGCTTAGAATATTACTGTTTCTATATCATGCACATATTGTGAGGAAAGGAAATAATCAAAATCAGGAAAACTCCAACTATGCAGACATTTCTATTTACAAATTTGTATGGAAAGGGAACAAACCATAGGCTTTCATGTTTGATTGTGAAAGAAACCCTCCTCCCTGGTTTCTTTTGTTACCCATGCTTATACCTGTTCTAACAGATTTTGAAGAGACAGGTTTTTGATTTTTTTCTGGTTTTAAGATAAAAGTATCTTAATTTTTGTGGAATAGGTGCACACTAGTGTTAGCTGCTTAAACGGGGTTTTTTCACTTCAGTGTACACATTATTGTTGGTATACTTGCACATTATAAAAAACTGGACAGTTCACATCAACAAAGAATCAAATTCATTGTAAGAAGAAATAATCTGGTGTGTGATTGTGGGAAGTGGATTGTTGTTCTGAACTCCAGAGCCAGCTAAACCCATGGAAGTTCTGCAGCTGACTTGATGAGAATCAACATTTTGCAATAATATGAATCAAAAAGTTATAAGAAAACAGCTACCCTCCGTTCCTTTATCTGTGTATGATTAGAGAGAGGTGGGGTGGTTGGGTTTTTTTCCAGCAATGAGCTAGGATATATGAGACTCTTGATTTCTGTCAGTGACCTGGTTTGAGCCTGAAAGTGACTGGGAAAGCAGGGTAGTCTTTCAAGGGCTTGTGTAGTATCTTTTCATTAGCTGGTTACAGCCATCTTTTTAATACACTAATAGGTTTGGCCAAATACTTGGTGTTTGAAATCTATTAAGTAAATGTGTTGTTTAATTGGTAGGTGTTTAATTGGTTGTGATTCTTGACTATTCTTCTGAGTGGTAAAAATAAGTAAAAAAATAGATGTGGAAAGTTGCCCATGTTAATGTTTGATATAAATGTCTATAATTCAGGATATTGTAATTTTTCCTTTCATCATTTTGTGATATTAAAAACAAATCCAATGTTCTTAAATTAACCTGTAAGAGTTTATTCTCTCTATAGTATGATAAGATGGCTTCATTATTGAAATCTCTGTATCTTGCTCCTGCATTACACATGCTTATAAAATGCAGGGGGGAGGAACCCCAAATGTTTTAGACAGTACATTCCTACTGTTTTCAAAACTCCAATGAAAATTGTTGCCCATACTTTCAATAAGTGATACTGTGGGCTATGATATGGATGCCACTTGCTATAACTAGTTTGAAGATGCTTTTCATGGCCTATTTTAAAGCTCTAAAATAAATCAATCTGTTTAACACAACTCTCATCCCTGTTTAGAAAATATGGTTCTTTGTTTTATAGGTGCTCAGATCTGCAGGACCTGTAAACAGATGCATATCACAGCACCTGTAACTTCCTTCCTCATACTGTCCTGTATGTATGTAGCATATAAGTATAGTTTTCCCATTCTCTGATGAAAATCTGCAGTAAGAATTCATTAAAGTAATTTTAGAAAAAAAACCCAACACCTTCATATTAAAATAAAGCAATTTACATGACATACAATTATTTGAAACTATTTGACTCGCTTGCTGTCCTCTGTCTGGGCTGAATGTATAGATAGATAACTCTGTAATTGCTTAGGTAATCAGAGACATCTTATGCCTTAAAAAAACCCACATGTCAATTTGACAAAACGTAAGAATCCAACTTGGCATCTCAAGTACTACCTTAGTTTAGAAAATGTAGGTTGCTTCTTTGCCTAGATTTGAGTGCATATACATATATCTCTGCTTTTTTGTATGACTCTGTGCTCCCAAGGATTTTAGACTGAGATGCTGAAATCAAGTAAGTACTCAGAGGCTCTGTGCACATCAGCATTTTGGTTCAGAGCAATAGCACTGGTTTGAACTGAATCCCATCCTCCCCACTTCCTGCTCACGGGTTTCGTTTGAACAGCAATTTTGGTATAAATGAACTGGACTCCTTTCAGAAGAAACTAAACTCGAATCTTTTTGTAGCAAAGTTAGAGCCACTTCAGGCACATACCAAACATACTGCAACTCCAAACATAAGGGACTGAACCAGTGGTTTGTTCTCAGACAGCTTTCAAACACATGCATTGTAAGGATTTTTGGCCCAGTGAACCAGACTAAATGTGATTTAGTGTAAGCTCCCTGAACTACTTACAAATTAGAAACAGGGGCTTGTGAACCAGCTGCTTCTCTCTACTGACCTGTTGCTGTTATGCTATTGTATTTACTACTGTAGACATAGCCCATGAGCATGGGTGAGTAGATTGCAATTTTAGTAACTCATCTAGTGACACTAAAGAACCCTTATGTGCTGCTTTAACTACAGTCACTTCTAACATAGTTTTGACTTGTTTAAACTTCTCAAAGCTTGAATTTGTAACTAAAGTTTTTTGTGCATGCCAGGAATATACATTTAGAAAGTGCACATTTAATAGTCTGTGGTGTCTGTGGCATCTGTGGTCTTAAAAATTTCAATTCAAAGCAGCTTCTTTCTTCTACTTCCCTTCTGCCAGAAAGTGTTTCAAAATAGGAAGCTGGATTAAAAGTGCCTTCTTATTCTTAGAAGGGTTGTGCCAGTGTTACCACATTGTTAACTTAAGCAGCTGCAGAGCTGTGACATTTCTCCAAGTCTGGTGTGTACATTTTTCACAGACTATGAAGAGCGCCACCCGTAAGTTTTATAAATGCACTTATTCATTGACATTTTATTTCAAGCATACTTTACTGAAAGATCCTGATAGATGGATTTAGATGTTCTTTTTATAAACTAGCTAAATGAGGCTGACTGACAGCCTTTTTATTAAATTCGTTAATACTTACATGGCTTGTATTTTTCTGCTGATTTTTTGAGTGCATATCTTTTATGATTTCCTTTTGATGAGTCTAAAAAGTCTAAAGCAGTATTTTAGGAAAGCCTATGAGGAGTAAACTAGCCAGAAAATTTAACCTTTCATAGCGGGGTGAGTGGGTCATGAGGTTGTACAGCATAATTGAGGCAGTCATTTTAAATACTGTCTTGGGCTTAAACTGGTTACATGTGACACAAACGGGTGCTGTCTGTGGCTGGTATATTTTAAGAATTGCATGATAGTTCAATAGCCACCTTCGGTGGAATTCATCTCATTTATCTTTAGATGTCCACAGAGTAGAAATCCAAGTCTGAGCTAGTTACTTTGGTCTTTGTATAATTACTGAACAGTCTTGGACTGCATTTCATCTAACCAACTGTAGGAATCTATTTTAGATTGAGATGAATCACCCTAGAAATGTTGTATTTCATCTAGCCAACTGTAGGAATCTATTTTAGGTAGAGATGAATCACCCTAGAAATGTGTTCTTCCTTCCAAGAGGGACTAGAATGCCTCTTTCAGATGTGGACATCTTTATTTGTTCAGATGAATCTCATCTTCTATGGCTGGTGGAGTTTGGCCATAAGCCTTTTCTAATAGATCGTGTTTGTTTAGGAACTGAAAACCTTAAAGCTGTTAGTGGAGAAAACAGCTCAGGAATGTGGCATGCGTTTAGAAAATATTATTGTCAGTAACTGGAAAAATGTAGAGTCTCCCAAACCTTGTTTCTTAATGCATTGCATGTGACTTACGCTGAACATAGGAATACAGTTGATGTTGTATGTCTTTACTTCATATCCCACACCTTAGCAGTAGTTTCGTGCAGCTCATTTGCAGTTGTTCACTTCCTCACCAGCACCCTTGGGGACTGTGGGTTTGTTGTTGTGTTTTTCTGGTAGAAAAACACAAGGGGGGTGTATTCAGTAGGGTATGGTCTTGTATTTGGATGATAACTGTATATCTTGATAACCATTCCTTAAATACTTTGTTTGCCTGATTATGGAATACAATAAAGTTAAGAGTTGAAATACTAGGGTTTTGTTTCTGATACACTTACTGGGGATGAGCTGATTTTCATATGGTGCATCTGTAATGTTTGGTTGGTCTTTGATTTTTTTCAGAGATCTGTCCTGATGTGCATATTATGCTTTTAAAATTTTAATTTTTAATATAGATAAGCATATATGCTTCATACTGAGAGCCAAACATCATAAATAGACATATATTTGAAGAACTGTTCACTTACCATTATAATTCAAATCTCACTATTACAATTCAAATAATTGCAATTCAGTGCTAGGGCATTAGGAAAACTTTGAAAGGAACAGCTTGGATTTTTTGATTGTCATTTCTCAGTTGGAATTTTATTTGATTTGCAAACCAGACTAGTGTAACTAATAGCCTTTGGAGTCGTAAAACAAAATACCTCCAGTTGAATTAAACTATTTCTGGTTGTTTAAAAATTTACTGATTTTGTTTTTCCAGGAAAATAAAGTTGTAATAATGAATAGTCTTCCTGGATGATATTTTTCAAGAAGTAAGACTGCTATGAAATTAGAAAACATTTAATTTTGCTTCATATGTTCTAAGGGGTATTTGGTTTTGATGTTAATGGTATGAAAATGTTGACAGAAATTGATACTATAAAAAAGTCAGCTAGGAGCGCAAATGAAAGGTAAGAATCCATCTTTTTCCCATCGTAGGGGCATACCCTGGTTATTGAGGTGCATCCAAGCCCATTTTCTTTGCAAACTCGAAGATTTTAAAATCCTTTATCCAGCTCTCCCAAAGTGGTATAACCAGAGAAGTAAATAAATCTTTCATTATAGACTTCACAAGGTTAAGACACTCTTCAGGGAGAGCGTAAGCACTTTGAAATCACCTAGTATCATAATAGTAGCTATTATAAAGCCCTAAAATATTATTTTAAAGAGCTCTTACTGACTTCTTGAAGCTGACTTAGCTTTATGCACTGTTTCTGTCTGCTTCTTGTTCAATGAGTAGTAGGTATTAAAAAGATTTACTCTTGTTTGTTAAATTCCAAATAAATACTCTTCTACTATGTTTGATAGTTCTGAAGCTTTAAATTTATTTCTCTACTTGTTTGGGGTTTATATTGAGAATCTGAAAGAATATATACAAAGAATATATGCTACCTGCTGTACATGTTGGGGATCAATACAGATTCTTAACTGTATATTTTGTCTAAGAACAACCAGCTATCTTACCAGCATTTAGTTAGATGGCATTTAACATGGCATTTAGTTTGTTACAGTGATAGGATTCAATTTATCACGTTTTAGTGCAGAAGTTCATAACAGATCATCATTGCTGATAATCTAAATGTTTTTGTATTTTAGTTAAGAGAATTATTAGGAAATGTGGAGAAGTGCAGTATTCAGAATTTATTGCTTGGGTGTGAGTCAAAAAACAGTAAGTATTTTGATAATATGAAGGCTAAGTTGGAAAAGCTCTAAATGGTGCCTTTCATGTTGTGTCTTTAAAGGGAAGTGGTTTAGAAAGCAGGCTGGCCATCTGTGTGCGAAGAAGTATTTAGGTCAGTGGGTCTGTTCTGTCCTGCTTTGTTCCAGGACTGAAGGATCTCTTGTGCTGAAGGCATTCTTGTCTTTGATACATGTAGGTTTCTGTTTAGTAAGTACTCCTTCACAAATATTCATGAAGTATGATTATACTTTGGTAACTTAATCTAGTAATTATAGGCTGCTATGAACTAAGTGAATTAAAACTACTCTTTATAAATAAAGAGTTCCTTTGGGATTTTTTTGTTCTTTTTTTTTGGGGGGGGGGGGAGTAGGGTGTTGTTTGTTTTGTAATTGCATGGATTTATAGTATAAATATAAATTGAGACTATTATGAAGTGCTGATTAATCATAAAAATATTTCAAGCATCTGCCATTTGTGCCCTTGTAGTATTTGTGATGTAATATATTTGTAATATCACCGACTTGAATATGTTGTGTATTTGAAGCAACCAAACTTTCTTTTTGTTGTAGATGACCAAAGGCTGTTACTTGTCAAGTATTTATTGATTCTTTGAGCTTCCACCTCTCTTTAAGAAACTTTCCGAGTGACTTAATGAGTTAAAGAGCTTTCTAAAATAAAACAGGGGCTAACTCTATATAGTCTGACTTGGTAGAGAGAGGATTAGTGGAAGACCAGGCAAGCTGTTCAAGTATTAGCCTATTTTCATGTAACTCTCCAGAGTCATATTCCAACTGAAAATGAGAACCTAGAAAATATTTCCAGTGTAAGATGTGCTTACACCTAAGAGGAAAAGAACATACACTATGTATCACTTTGTACGTATTTACCTATCATTTACAGGCAACACAAATGCTTAAAAAAAAGAGAAAAACTTCACAGTAAGATATACAGATTTTCTTCCTGCTGGATTTTTAAAGCACTCATCTTGGGTTTTGCCTCCTGGTAAAACTAGGGGATGCTCACATCCTTAAATAACCACTCTCAATCCCTCATCTGTCCCTTCATGGAGTTACTGCTTTATTGTTTTTAGATGTATGACGTAGGATTCTTGCCTCACTAGCACGTGAAGCCTAAAGGAGTGCCTACGTTTGATGGAACAGAGTTAATTCTGATCTTTATGTAGACGTCATCTAGGTGATTCTTTGTGATAGCTTTGCAGTGATGTAGGGAAAAAGTGTAATAGAGCTTAGGTTTCTTGAGACTTCTTTCTCAGTAGGTCACTAGTATTATTTTTGCTTGTGACTTCTGTCCCTCCCAGAAACAAAATGGTTTTCCTTTGGAGGAGAATTGTGAAGGGAACTTTGAGGTAGAACTTGTCAAGATTTCAAGACTCTTCTTACTTACTTGACTGATACTGTGTGTAATTACAGATTTTGTCAGAAACATCGTTATGGCAAACTTTCATTTTTCAGATATCCAGCTTGTTTAAAAACCACAGTTCACTCTCTAAATTTAATTTACTTTTAGTTGCAATATTTTGATCTGCTAATGCCGCATCTTGTGATTTTGCAGCAGGATGCTTGAGGTACTGGGGAATTTAAGTGTAGTCTGCCAAGATGGCATGAGGAGGGGAATAGGTGTATTTTATATTGCATTGGTGTGTTGATTGGGTTGATGAGATCATTACAGGACTGTGGGAAGACAATGTACTTTTTTCTGTACTTAGGTGGTACCAGTGCAACCTTTATGGTTTTTTTTGTCAGAGGCATAGAAGCCACTCACAGACTGTTGGGGTTTTTTTCCCAAATGAAAATCAATGCATACATGGTAATACAGCTCTGACTGGACATTAATCTTCTTTTTTTATCTCATTCACAGATAATTTCTCAATAGATGGAAACTCGTGCATTGCTTCTGGAGTCCCCAGCCTCATGAATCCAGTAACTAAGCCTGCTACCACCACTTCTTTCAATGCTTCTGTGGTTGAGATTCCAAGGAAGCGCAAAGGAAGTGATTCTGATAACCAGTAAGTAAATTGATTCTGCATGTGTCTCAACATAAACTTGAGACATTCATCTGTTACTGTCAAATCCTCTTTCCTTTGCTTATTACCATTATTTATTGCAATTTCTTCCAAACACATTCTCTGACTGTCCTGATTTATTAAAAATAGCAAAAATAATCCCTAAATCTAAGGGATACATGTAGGATTCTATAATGCAATTTTCTGGCTTGAAGTGTCCGGGTAGTGTGTCTCTAATGCTGAAATTTCAATCCCAACTATTTTTCCCTCTCCTTTTTTTTTTTTTTTCCTTCTTTGCCTGCCTAGTAAAGGCAAGTTCTCTTTGCAGCAAATTGTTACTAAGTTGCTTGAAGTCTCACACTAGAATATTACCTTAAAGTTTGAAACACAATTACTAGTTAAGTTCTTTGATCTAGAACCGCAGAATCAAAACCGCTTCTGCAGTGACCAGGGCAGCCATTTACTTAAATGCCCAAACAGACCTGTGACCTGAAAAAGAGAACTGTCTTACAGTAGTGCTCAGTCTTTTTAAGTGGGTCATACTTGACTAGTGAGATGATACTTTTGGCTGCTTTCTCCTGTTTTAACTGCAAAATAGATGACAGTTAACCAAATAAGCGTTTACATAGAAAAACATCTTTTAAAAGTGATCCAGTCAAAGCTATATTAATCAGCCAGAAGGGACACAAATCAGTCTGTAGATCTAATACACTACAAGTATCTCCAAACTTGTATGTAAAATCTACATTTTAAAAGGGGGGAAAGTAGGAAATCTACATGTATTTATGGTTTTTAAAGCAAGTCTTTTTAGTCACTGCTTCTTTTATATACAGTCCATTGATCCACAGAATGTAGCCATACTGTGGATGTCGATATGTATCAGTTGTTGACTTGGAGATTCAAATGTATCTTGTAGATCACTGAAAACTCCAGAAATACATTAGTTTCTGAAAAAAAAACAACCCCTGTTGCCATTCTTGGTTTTTATTTACCTGTTCAGTAAAAGTGCTGGTTCATCAATAGCATTTCCTTGAAGTCTGGATATCTTTCTGATTTCATGAAACTTCTGTTATAACAAGTTCAAGTTGAAATGCTAATTGAAAAAGCATTATTTTATCAGAACTAGTGATTAGTTTCTAAAAACTAATGTTCTTGCTGAAAATAACTGATCAAGTGGAATTTCCACTAAAATTTTTCTGTGACTTTTTTCATTGGGTACATCAAATCTTGGGTTTGTGCTTCAAACTGCGTTTTGCTTAACATAATTACCTGTTTCTGCAGAGATACAGTTGAAGTTGATGGTGATCTTCAGAAAAGGTATGTTTTATAAATTATTCCATTTCTGGGTTTAGTGCTAAAAACATGTCCTGTTTGGCTAGATGACCTATGTGGAATTATTATTAAGGAATGCTTTGTCTAAGAGCAGGTCTTCATACAGCACAAGGTGATAAACATACAGCTAATTAACAGGATGCATAGGTCCATGCAGTGTTAAGGTTTTCTAATATTTCTTTCTAAGAAGACACTCTGATTTGCTTAGAATTTTACCTGACTTGTTAGCATTGAAGTTAAGGCTTACCTTACCTCAATGAGAATAAATGAAAAGCAACAGCTAAATAAGAAGACTAGGGACGTGGAGGGAAGGCCTTGTACTCCTCTAGGATTGGTGCATGTAAATGCTTTTTTTGTTTTAACCATGTCACATGCTTTTTAAAATAGAACTACCACAACTATGTTAAATAATGATACGATGTTACAAGGTGACAAACCAGAGTTAAGATTGGCGGTGCAGCATAAGTAAACCCTTTGTGTATATATGTTATAGGATAGTTATTAATTACATGATTGCTTTGTTGTGATTTCTTTTTCTGTACCTGGATATCTTAGAAAATATATTGGATATCTTAGAAAATATATTGGATATCTTAGAAAATATATTGGATATCTTAGAAAATATATTACTTAGAAAATATATTGGTTTATATGTAGCTGTGCAGTGTTCTCTTTTATGAAATAGAATAAAGTATTTCAGTTGGAAAGGGACATACAGTGATCATATAGTCCAACTGCCTGACCACTTTAGGGCTGATCAGAAGTTAAAGTATGTTGTTAAGGGCATTGCCAAATGCCTCTTAAACACCAACAGGCTTGAGGCATCAACCAGCTCTCTGCTCTAGTGTTTGACCACCCTCTCAGTAAAGGAATGCTTCTTAATGTCCAGTCTAAACCTCCTCTGGCACAATTTGAACCATTCACACATTCCTATTACTGGATACAGGGAGAAGAGCTCAGCACCTCCCTCTCCACATGCCCTCCTCAGGAGGCTGTAGAGAGCAATGAGGTCACCTCTCAGCCTCCTTTTCTCAAAATTAGACAAACCCGGAGTCCTTTGCTGCTCCTTATAGGGCATTCCTTCCAGTCCTTTCTCCGGCTTTGTTATCCTCCTCTGGACTCATTCAAGGACTTTCACATCCTTCTTAAATTATGGGGCCTTGCACACAGTGTGCAAGGTAAAGCAGCAGATTTGTTCTATTTTCTTCTCCAAGTGGAGCTCCCGTGGGAGAAGGGAGATGTAGTTAATAGGCCACATGCTGCAATGCAGTTAGTCTGGTTTTCCCTTACCCCTTCTCTGATGGTCAGACAATATAACTTCTGTTTGAGTTCATAATACATGCACATTTCTGGTAAAAGTTTCTTTTAAAATGAAAGAAAAAAATTAGTTATTACTAACAGTTTCACTGAAGATAAATCCTAGCATCTTCTGAGCCCAACCTAGTTCCATGCTTGGGTTTATCAGGCTGTCCAGAAGATTTCTGGGTTCAGTGAAATCTCAGGGTGACGAGCTGGAGTCAGTGTTAATTTGGCTCTGGCTGCTGGATCCTCACTGGTGTCAGTGCTTAGTTACAGGTGGAAGCAGCTTTTGGGATATTTCCTAAAGTTGTAATCTCCAACTGTCCTACTTCCTACTTCCATTTCTCATAGGAAACAGCTGCTGACTGATTGGCCTGTCTACTTATAATCCTGCTGGTACAACAAATGCATCTTCCAAAACGGACATAGGTTAGCAGGTCTCTCCTCTAGAATGAAGTTGAGTACTGTATGAAGTGTTTCCACTGCTGAATTAAAAATAGCTAAAGAACTGCTGTAGAAAGACTAAAAATATTTGTATCAGTTTGTCTTTCAAAGAAAGAATGCCCAGTATTTGTATGGAAACTGCCTCCCTGCAAGTACCATATCACTCATACTGAACTGGCAAGGTAACTTAGGCCATGTTCTGAATTCCTTAATAGATGGTGGTGAATAATACAGTGATCTTGGTGAATAAGAAAGATTATTGCGTTTATTTGAATCATCCTTTATATTTTCCTGTTGCCAAGTGTTTTTCATGATGTAAGCACTATGACTGTCTTTCACTTACAGTTTTATTACAGACTTTCCAGTCATTGCTGTAGGGTATATGAAAATACTTAACTTTTAATTTTTCTGACAATAAGCAATTAAAGTGTATTTTAAAGCCAGTGTAGGCTGGGATTGCTTTTTTCATCATTTGACAATAAGATTTTGGAAATAAAAACATGAACAGATACTCTTTGTAAAATTTATATAAACAAATAAAATCAAGCCTGGACTTAAGATATTGGAATGTTCCATTAATTTTTTTTCTCCATGATAAAAATAGCCCAATAATTAAAAATATCCCCATAATATCTTTACATAGCTGAATGAAATATTGGAAGTTATGCTTTGGTCTCTTAATGCTTCACTTGCTAGATCATTTTTGGTTTAGGAATTTTTGTGGATTCACTTATGTTAGAGCCATAGTAAATTTGTAGCATTTTCTGTATTTTCTCAATTTCATGGGAGGAAAGAAATGCCTAGTATTAAGTATGCAATATAAAACTGTATTTTGTTTTGTCTAGGAGTGAAGATGAAGAACATGTTAAAATAAAAGATTTCAGGTACTAATTTACAATAAAAGTACATTTTGCTAGTAAACTCTAATATTCACAATAGTAAAATACCGGTTTGTGGGTAACATTCATTAAGACTACCAAAAACTTAGCAGTGAACTTTTCCTCACCCTGCCTCCCAAATGTATAGTAATTTTTAGAACCTCCTTGAGAATTTTGTTTTCTACTAATTTTAATGTATTGCAGAATCTGTCAGATGGTTTAGCATGAACCTGAGCTTAAAGTTTTCACAGTGAGGTTTAAATGCAGTACACTGAAGTTCTGTATAAAGTGGGGAGCTGATACTCAGTCTGTATGCATTTGAGAATCTTTTTTCCTAGACTGCACTTGAAGGTATTTAAAATTTATCCCACTTGAAAATGGATTCACCTAAAGCATTCTTTTTAGAGAAAGAATTCTTGTTCTGGAACAAGTTTTTAAATAGGGAATTATTCAAAGCTTGTTATTGCATTTTGAATTCACATCTTACCTGCATCCAAATTGCAATTCCCATAAAGCACTTGTAAGATTTGAAATGCTGTGTGACTGAATGCAGTCACGAGTCATCCAAATATTTTAAATTATAGAGAAGCCACTTAATAAAACTAGAGCTGTTTTATAAAGTTGTTTTAAAAATAGTGTCTTTAATTCGTCATGTGAAGGAGATGTCAAGGCAGAAATACATAATCCAGTCTTCTGTCAAAAGCATTATTTATAAAGAAGGCTAGCTAATAATTGTGAAGTGTTCCCGTAATTTACGTAAAATGGAAGGAATGAAAATGTTCCAAAATACATTTACAGGTTTTTTTGTTTAACTCCAAAATTAATTCTCTTTATGTAGTATCCCAGATTGCTAGACAAGATTGTTTTGTACATTGCTTCAATAACTTGCATTTTGTATTGTTAATTCCTGTCTTTAAGTTTTGGTTCATAAGTTGAAGGGGAAAAAAATAAACGGAAGATTCTTTGGTGGTTTGCTTAACAGTTATCTTCTTCCAGTTTTTCTCTTCTGAAGCTTATTGGGAACCTTGTTTTTCTTCCTTCCCCTTTGTAACTGGGAATGAAAGAGAAGGCTGATAAAATTAATTTTTTGAAGAGTCCTTGGAGAGAGAAAAGCTAATTGCTTGGATAATGACCAGAGTTATTTGTGTGGAGAAGGGATTTATTTTTAGGAGAAATAATAAAAATAATAGACAGCAAGGTCTTTAAAACTGTACTTTCTTCTTTCTCAAAAGGCCAGGTGTAGTTAACGCTATGACCTTTAATACCTTCTGTTATAGTATGCCTAAAAGGAGGAGTTTCAACTGTCCCTCAGTTTGGTTAACTATCACTGTGCCTGGTCTCAGTCAGAAGGGAAAATAAGCTTTGTTTTAATTGAGTAACTAGCTTGTATTCTGGGTAAGGTGGGAATAGAATGAATTAAGCTTTTCTTGATCTGCTGGAGAATGTTAAAGGGGAAGAGAGCAGCTAGAAAAGCTAAGATACTCCACTAGAAAGAATTAAAGAAAAGATGACCTGAGGTATAAATATAGTTGTGATGTGCACTGTCATGTGCCTTAGAAGGGGTTTTCTGATGGAAACTGTCCAGGAAGAGATGCTCTCTTTCTGTGGTTGAGTTCTTGGACAGAGGCTTACCAAGAGATGAAACGTGAGACACAAGGTGTGCAAAGAGGCTGAAACCCTTTCTACCCACTTTATCCAGTGAATGCAGGGGAAAACTTTCTGAAATAGCTCTGGTGAAATTGCAGAACAGAGTTCAGTGATGCTTTAGCAAGTGCTTACTTTAAAATAGTATCAGTATGCATACCCCATCCTGGTTATACAGGACAGCCAGGCAGATACAGGGCTAGGGAGCAGAAATGTCTTCCAGTGATTACTAATGACATCAAAAGTTCTCTGGTATACAGTAAGGTGTCAGGAATGACTCTTTGATGTCAACAGAAGAATTTTAGCTTTTGTAAGCCTTCATAGCCTCTTGTTCCTGCCACAGATAATCAAGTTGTTGCTTGAGATACTTTTTCCCCCCTTAATATTTCCCAGTATTATTGTGACCATTTCTGCTTTGTTCAAGTGAATTGTCAAATACAAGTAGTGTATGAAAAGCTGTTTCAGTGCAGTAGTACTTCTTGTGATATGTTCCATTCCCAAAATTTAGTTGATTAAGATTATCAGGAAAATAATGTGTTCTACATCTTTCTTAAAATAATTTTTCTTCTTAGAGAGGCTCACAGTCAAACAGAGAAACGAAGAAGAGACAAAATGAATAATTTGATAGAGGAATTATCTGCTATGATACCTCAGTGCAATCCAGTGGCACGAAAGCTAGACAAGCTTACAGTGTTACGGATGGCTGTGCAACACTTAAAATCTTTAAAAGGTGGGTTTTAGGAAACTAATTCTGAAAGTCCTTGTTCTATCAGGAGTCATAATATGTATCTTCTTTGATGTTAAATAAATCAAAGGTCATTTATTTTGCATTTCCTTGCTCAATTCAGTTCTGAGTCTGTTCTTCATTTAAATTTATGTTTGTAGCTTCCAGGACTTCATTTCTTCATTTTGCTTAGTATAGCAGGAAAAAAGTCACCCTTTGGTGTCTGATATTTTTTGTCTGTAGGGGTATGATTTGCAGTCAAATTACTCCTTGATTCTTTTTTAAAATTACAGTGATCAAGCAAGTCTATCTTTCATTATTTTCCAACCCCCAAAATAAATGTGTGTTTTGTGATGTCTCCACTTTGCATCATACCTTCTGTAACAGCAATACCTGTGGCGATGTAAGGATGCCAACAGCTATCCTGCTAATACAGAAGCAAATAGTTCGCATACTCTTCTGTTATTCCCACATTTGTGATTGCATCAACCCTTTGTCTCTGTACTGGAATTTCATGTTTATCTGTTGACTTCAAAATTTAGAACATCATGTTAAAAAACATTGACAAGAAAAAGCCCACCAACAAACTAAACAAAACCCCCAAACAATTGAATCTTGGGAAGGGTTTAAGTTGAAGGCCAAGTCAATAAAAAAATACCAAATACTTCTGATGAGTTGTTTGTCCAGTGTGAGATTAGGAAAAAAGTCTCCTCAACAATGGGAAACTATGTGAATGGTTACCTAAAGAAACTAATGGAAGTAGTTGCACCAGTATAGAGCACAGAGAACTCAAGTCTTTTACAGTGTAACTTCATAAAGCCAAAACCAGTTGCGTAAAACTAAAGAAAAAATTATGTTTGGGTATAGTCATCTTTCAAACTGTTTTTTTTTTTTTTTTGCCTACAAGAATAGTAATCAAAAGGAATATTGCAAGACAATACTCAAATAGAATATTGATGACTTTGATTACACTTTGATTCCATTAAGTCTTAAACACCATGAAATGTTATAGAGTTATGTCCTGATTTCAGCTAGGATAGAGTTAATTTTCTTCCTAGTAGCTGGTACAGTTCTGTGGGTTTGGATGTAGGTTGAGAACAATGCTGATAACACACTGATGTTTTTAGTTGTTGCTAAGTGGCACTTGCTCTGATCAAGGACTTTTCAGACTCTCATGCCCCTCAGTGGCACAAGAAGCTGGGAGGAAGCAGAGACAGGACACCTGAGCTAAACTAGCCAAAGCGGTGCATGTCATGCCCAGTATATTAACCGGGGGGAGTTACCTGGAAGGGACCGATTGCTGCTTGGATCGGGCTGGGTATTGGTCAGCGGGTGGTGAGCAATTGTGTTGTGCAGTACTTGTCTCTCTTATGATTTATTTCTCTCTCTCTTCTATTTCCTTTTATTATTCTTCTTACTGTTGTTGTTATATTTTACTTTATTTCAGTTATTAGACTGTTTTTATCTCTACCCACAAGTTTTACCTTTTATTTTATTTCTCTCTGATTCTCTTCCCCATTCCAGTGAGGGAGGGGGAGTGAATGAGCAACTGAATGGGGCTTAGTTGTTAGCTAGGGTTAAACTACAACAGAGTACCAAGAAAAAAAAGTATCAAAAATTTGTATTCTGAGTCAGCTAGCACCTTTAAAGTAATTATGGATCTAAGTGAATGGTTTAGTGCTGGAATATCCAAATACAAGTTGCGTATTGCATAATCTACCAGCAGCAGACAAAATTTCAGGTTTTTGGCAGCACTGTTTCAGCATAATAATTTGGTCAACTGCAAGCAAAGATCAAAGACTGTCTGCATTACAAAAAAAATTGGTTATGAATAAGCATATCTAATAAGAGCCCCATTAGACTTAAGTCAAAGGAGTGTAGGGGACAAATTATTCTACTAACTTGATAGTAATAGAATCATAGAATAATTTAGGTTGGAAGGATTTTCTAGAGTTCCATTGGCCCAAGCAGGAGGAGAATTTTACATAAATATTGTGACAAATTAGCAGGGCAGTAATTGCACTTGCAGTATAAACAATCATCTACAAGAAATCTTCAGCTCAAAACATTTGTATTTTAACAATAGGACATGAAAACTGGACTCCATCCGGAACAGTTGTTGCACTTATCTTCAAAAGAAATGCTTTAAGCAAGTACAGGATACTATGTGAAATTATGGTGAATGCTGAAATTTGCTGGGAAGTTCAACTGCTATTTACCTCAAAAAATATATAGAAGAAGTTGTGGAAATGCTTTTAGTGGTTAAAAGTTATTTTTGAGTACTTGCCATGGGTGCTAGAACAGTAAATGTAGTGAGTCAGTCTCACTACATTTAGTGACACTTTTGATTTAACTACAACAAAGTGTTTTATGGATTGTTGGATATATGGTGCTAATGAAGCAATATTCGTGCCAGAAGTCAATTGAAAACGTTGGAATTATTCAGATTAAGAGAATGTTAAGGATTCTGAAATAAGCCTATGAAATGTTTGTAGAAAATTCTGTTTTCATAATACCCTTTCTTTAGCAGTGCATTAAAGATATCTGAACAGAAGTTTCCTTGGTTTATGCCAAGTAAAGAGCAAGAAAAAACTGATGGTGTGCCCATATTCATTACTAGCATGTGTTTATGAAGTTTATTTATAATATTCCTGAAATTTTTTTTATTAAGCTGTTTTGGTTGCAAAAAAAATTCTAAAATACAAACCAAGTATAACTCTGTTAAAGTAAATTTAAAATGTAACTTTTGACGTTATGCCTACAAATAATCTACTTACCAGGTTCCACTAGCTCCTATACAGAAGTCCGGTATAAACCTTCATTTCTAAAGGATGATGAGCTCCGACAGTTAATCCTTAGGGTAAGTGGAAGGTATCTTTCAGTTAAATGATGTCCTTATTAAAGCTTGCCATTGAGTTTTCAGTTGGAGAGTGTTTTCCCGTCTTTTTCTTCAGGCAAGTGCTTTGTTGTACTTGTTAAGTTCATAAACTCTGTACACTGTACAGGCTTTTTCATAAAGTGGTACAGAAGATGATTTGTGAGCATGGCAGACAGCAACCCCTGAAGGGATAATAAATTTATATGCAATCTGCATATTTAACTCATACAGGTTTTTATGTTGCTATTGAAATCTGCATGCAAGTATAAAGAATGCTTTTAATTACACATAAATATAGTTTCAGTTGTTTGCTCTCCTTAATTTTAAATTTTTAAATCTTGGAAAAGATGCAGAAATGATACCCTAAAGAAAATCTTTGGTTTTGCACTTTGTCTTATAGCAACACCCCTTTACTCTCTCATTTGCAGCTATTTTCTTTGTCCTTTTGCTGCAATAGCAGGCTTTGCCAAGATCTGTAAGATGACTCCTAAGTTAAGCTGTTTTGCGGCTGGCCACCTCTTTTCCCAAGGCTGTGTTTAAGAAACTTTAGCTGTCTGTAGCTGAAGGTCTGATTTGGTCCTTGTAACCTTAGTTGCTCTTTAGTGTGATTTATAACTTGGCTAATTAAATCAGGTTTACAAGTATGTTTCCTTGCAGTCATCAATATTCATTGTATTTTTAAAATGTATATTTTAAAATATGGTATCCTTATATTTTCAGGCAGCAGATGGATTCCTATTTGTGGTTGGGTGCAACAGAGGAAAAATTCTGTTTGTCTCAGAATCGGTTTGCAAAATACTGAATTATGATCAGGTGGTTATAACTGAGCTTCTTGGTTTGCTTTTGCCTTGCATTTTCTTAGAAATATTTAAACTTTTACATTTTAATGTATATTGCTATAAACAGTCCATGTATATAATTCCTTGGAATTTCTTTGATTTAACCTCCTTCAGAGTAAGTGAATATCCAAAACAAAATATTTGCAACTGCTATTACTCAGTATTCCTGACCTGAGTAGTAGCACCAGATGTCAATCAGTCATCCTTAAGAAAACTGCTAGTTTGTGAGGAAGGGATAATTTGAAGATGTCCTCATTTATATCTCCAAGAGATTTTCTTTTAAATGATGAAGCGATTTGGGTTGGTTTTTTTTTTTTTAGGCCAAGGAAAATTGCAGTAGTGGAAGTTAATTAAAGCTTTCCTTGGTAATGCCTTTATGCTCAGATGCACTACATAACACCTCATCCACAATAACTGTCCATGTAGATACTCTTGGAGGAAACCAAGATCTTGTGATTTATCTTAGCCTGTAAAATAAGAGAAGTAGGAAAATATAATTACCTTGCAGTAGTTGACATTGAACATCA
Source organism: Coracopsis vasa (assembly GCA_026283785.1). NCBI lineage: Eukaryota > Metazoa > Chordata > Aves > Psittaciformes > Psittacidae > Coracopsis > Coracopsis vasa. The sequence continues at coordinate 18,977 of JANHGB010035748.1, forward strand.
TGGACAATAACAACAAATAATCAAGGCATAATGACTTGTTCATATATTTAGGACTTCTGCTCTGAAAATAGAGGCTAGAATAGTTGGTGCTTCCATCTGAATAGTTCTATAACTTTGAAACCCTTTGTGATATGTTCCATTTTCTTCATAATCAGAAGAATAACCGATCTGGGCTCTATTCCATATGTTTTACAGTTTTTAAAAAATGTTTTATTTAAAACAAACCAAATCCAAACCACCAAAACTGTCTCTTTTAAAATTAAAGTAAAATGAATCATGGGAACAAGCATAAAGGAGGTATCTTTTTATTTTTTATCAAACTTCTGCACTGAATTTACTGAAGGACTAAAAAATACCTTTTTAAGTTTCTAACATCAGACATGCCTACTTTGAGACCCATGAGATCTCTGCTGTTCCAGCCAAAGAGGTTCAAAGAACATGATTTACTTAATGCATGAATTCCTTAACTTATTCGTGAGTCATTGTAGCTAATGAACGTCACCCTGTAAATTTTGACAAGGCTGCTATTAGCCTTTCTCAGTGGCATATGGAATCACAGAATCATTAGGGTTGGAAGTGACCTCTGGAGATCATCCAGTCCAACCCCCTGCCAAGGCAGGGACACCAAGAGCAGGTTACGCAGGAACGCGTCCAGGAGAGTTTTGGATGTCTCCAGAGAGGGAGACTCTACAACCCCCTTGGCAGCCTGTTCAGGGTTCTGCCACCCTCAGCGTAAAGAAGTTCTTCCTCATGTTGAACTGAAACTTGTGTTGTTTGAGTTTATGGTCATTGCCCCTTTCAGCATTTTCCATTTGTAATTGGGTTAGATGGAGACTAGGCAAATGAAAGAGGCTGTACATTTATCCTGCTTTCTTAGATGCTTTTCATTAAACTAATTTTTGACTCTGGCTTATTGGAAAAGTGCTCCACTTTTTATGTATGCAGTGATCACATAGCAAGTAGTGTGGATCCAAAGTTAGTTGCAATTCAAATCTAGCATACTGCTTGTTAACAGAAATCATATTATGTGTGTAAATAAAACATTTGATTTTACATTTCATTTTACAGAACTTTTTTAATGTCTGCTAAAATCTGCTATTTTTCAAAGGGGAAGTAAAAAATTGCTTTTACTACCCTGTTTTTATAAAAATTGTATATTAAAAATATTAATGGCAAATTAAATGAGGATCAAAATATCGATGGTTAGAGTAACTGTGGGTTTTGACTTTTAATGGTGTAGAAGTTGTTTTTCTGAGAAAAGTAGTATGTGTAGGGTCATGTTCTAAACTAATGTGGTTCTTATATCTGTTTTTTGGGGGGTGGTGGTTTTTGTTTTGTTTTTTGTTTTGTTTTAAATAGGCCAGTTTGATTGGACAAAGTTTGTTTGATTACTTGCATCCAAAAGATGTTGCAAAAGTTAAGGAGCAACTTTCTTCTTCGGATGTCTCTCCAAGGGAGAAGCTCATAGATGGGAAAAGTAAGTCATATTTGAAAGTGCTCAGATTTTTTTTTTTAAAGACATGTTAATAAATCTAGTTATTATACAGGCTATAGTCATGTGTTTATATGTGCATAGATGTACAAACTTGAGGTATATTTTCTATAAACCAAACATATTTGACTGCTTATCTGCTACTTAGAATGCATTTATAGTTTCAAAACTAGCCCAGAAAAGATTTTTTTTTTAGATAATAAGAATTACTGAAACCTGCATTGTTAAACATTTAGCAAGATGTGGTCTGATGCTCTTCCTACCAGGCATACTACTTTTTTTTCTTGTATTTGATAGGTCTTGTCAATACAAAAGACCTGATGTAGTCGAACATGGGATAAAATACTTCAATATCAAGAATCACTGTCTTCTCTGAAAATGCTAAGTGTCAATCCTAATTTAACCAAATCTTATTTTGTTTACAGTTATTTCTAATATGGAAAGCATTATATATTGTGCAGCTAATAGCTATTTAATAGCTGGCTTTTATCAGCATCTTTGCAGTTTTTCCTTGTACCAAGTAGAAGTTGAAAGTTTATAAAGCATATTTATTAAAATACAATTCAAAATATCAAGAGGCTTTAAAAATAGTATCATAGTTCTTTCTAGTTTTTGAATCTGTGTGACAGTCACATTTTCTGTGCCCTATTTAAGTTAGACTTTTCTCATTTTTAATTGTAAGGACAAATTTAGACAGGTAAACAGTAAGGAGAATGTACTGGAAGCTGAAATCAAAAAAAGGCCTTGTATTCTGAAGTTTTATTGTTGGATTTTGTTTGTTTGGGTTTTTTTAACTATTTTACTGAACTTTTGTAAGCTGGCTTGCAAGTACACACAGATTTTCAAGCTGGACCAGTTCGACTGAATTCTGGTGCTCGACGTTCCTTCTTCTGTCGGATAAAATGTAGCAGGACTACAGTCAAAGAAGAAAAGGAATGCTTGCCCAACCCAAATAAGAAAGGTATTCAAACAGTGTAGATAAGGCAGGAGCTTTCTGTCTTGAAATTTGGTATGTTCAAGTTCTGAATCAGTAGTGGGACCCTTGTAGTTATCACTAAAAGTAGCTGTAAAGAAGTGTAGATACATACTAGAGATACATTTTGAAAAACAGTTTAATTGTATTCTTTCTCCTCCCTATTTACTCCTGGAAAAGAAGGAGGGAGGAACCTGAGTTCCAGTGGCTGTTTAAGAGTGTGCGGTTTGTTGTAGTCAAATTTTAGAAGTCTCAGGGAGATTTTTTTAAAGCACTGGAGCAGATCAGAAGAAGATATCTGTGTGAATAAGGCTTGCAAAATCTACTGTTTTGAAGGAAAAAAGCAAGTAAACCAACTTTTTTTTTAATTTACTTTTTGTGTTATGTACTTAAAAGTATGATTTTTTTTTTCTTTTACTATTAAAAGTTAATTTATCAGTGTAATTCCATTATTTTTTGCAATAATCTTAATCTGCTTCATATTTTGGTATGCCTGTACAGCAGCTGACTCTTTTAAAGTTTTCAGTGAATGGATCTTTTTAAAATGTAATTTCCAGCTTCTTTTTAATACCTTAGTACTGATTTTTGCCAAGGTGTGCTGAAATTGTTTGACCCTGAATAAATCCTCCTACTTTTGTTTTTCAGTGTAACCTGTTACTGTTGAGATATGCTATACAATAGTAAATGTTAAAATAGGTCTGTAATTGTAAGTAAATAGAATTCAATCTCCCTTGGTGTGCCAGCTAACTTGGTGTGAGATAAGAATTTAATGGTTATAAATGTTTTTCAGGAAAGCAGTATTCAGAGAAGGCGCTTTGACAGTCTGAGAAATTGTGACAAAGTCATAGTAGATAATTCATTTTTCATTTTGCATAGTTGATAGGAAATTGAATCTGTGTAAAGCATAATTTGTTCAGAATGGAGCTATAAAGAATTCTTCGGCAATTTTTTGAAAGATAGTTCAAAAAAGATAGTTCAGGACGCATAATGTCACCTCTATGCCTTGATGTGTATGGGGGTGTTTGTATGTTATATAGGCAGCAGAGAATCTACCAGCCATATGGATGAATGATAGTGCAAGCTGTAATTTAAGACTTATAAAATATTTGTGTTCCCAGAGAACTGAGGATTTCAGAAGTCTGAGATAAATAGAAAACAAGCTGGGTTGTTTTGGGTTGCTCTCTTGACCGATTCCTTTAGCAATTGCAGTATGTTAAGGTCATCATGTTCACAAAAGGTGAATTGATTTGGAAGCTACAAAGGGCCTCTGTAGTTTATTTTCATTTACAATACATATGCAACCATATAAAGAGAAAGTGATCTGTGGATTACCAGACGGTTGGTTTACTTTTATTTCTGTGAGACTGTGTTTGAACTGCCAACACCTATAACTTATCTTACTAAATCTTACATAGGGTTAGAAGTGCTCTCTCCAGGTAAGCCAAAATTAAGTTGTAAAAAATTAATTTAAAAGTACTCTGTAAAAATATCTATCATTTTGTACAGTTGTTGTAGGTAAGCATAAAATATAGTTGCTGTGGTCTCACAGTGAACAGAATAAAAGAAGATAATTCAGTTTATTTTTTGAACCGTAACTGCTTCTTATTTCATTGCTTTTCATTAGATCACAGAAAATACTGTACCATTCATTGCACTGGGTATATGAAGAACTGGCCTCCTAATGAGGTGGGAGTAGAAGAGGAAACTGATGTGGAAAAGGACAGTAGTAACTTTAACTGTCTTGTTGCAATTGGGAGGTTACACCCTTATATTGTTCCACAGAAGAGTGGAGAGATAAAAGTCAAAGCAACAGAATTTGTTACACGGTTTGCCATGGATGGAAAATTTGTTTATGTAGATCAGCGGTAAGCGTTTTGTTCTTTAATGAAGAGAAAATGACAATGGCACCACCAGCCAAATTTTCTCATCCTTTCAATCAGAACTGTGATTTCTCAGATAGGGTAGAGTTTTTAGGTGCAATTCATTTTGAATCTATGAGTAGTTGCGCTTTGTTTTTTTGTCAAACAAAATGTAATGTATAAGTGTATTGTCCTATAAGAAGAGGTGAGGTAGCAAGATTAAAATGTCATAAAATGCACTCATTTACTTATTCATAAAGAAAAAATCTCAAGTTAGAGCTTCATAGTGATGTATATGACTTAAGCAATAAACACTTCACCAAAAATTATACTTCTTTAAATCTTATTATTTGGAACAAATGCATTCTATCTAAATGAGGTACCAAATTATTTTATAAGAAGTGAAAGTGAAGTTCCTATTTCCTGAACTTCCTATAGCAGACTTTTATTTGATGTAGAGAATGAGTCATTATTGTCACTGGAAGCTTTTTATTACTTTCAGTCATCTTGTCTGCCATCTAAAAGTGACAGTTTAAACCTATTCCTTAAAGTGGCAGAGCATAATTGAACTACTGGTTGATTGTTTGTCTTTTTTTTTAAATGACTCCTTCTATGTGACCAGTGATTGTCTAATGGGAAGACCTAATGATCAAAAGTATTGTGTGTGGACTTGTGGTTTGCATGTTTAAACACTGTTCTTTTGTCTTTAAATTGCCATTCCTTGCAAATGGATAATTTGCAGCAAATAATATTTCCTGTTATTTTAGAGCTACTCTAATGCTGTATCTTTTTCCCAAACATGAATACAAGCATCTATTTCTTTACATATTAATTTTCTGTTTTATCTGATACTGAAGAAAACAGCTTTCCAGTTGTTTGAATCCGCTGTAGTTTATGTTTTTATTTCTAACAGTGCAACAGCAATTTTAGGGTATCTGCCACAAGAGCTTCTAGGAACTTCATGTTATGAGTACTGCCATCAAGATGATCACAATCATCTAGCTGAAAAACATAAAGAAGGTACAAAATAACTGGTCTTCCCAGACTACTTACAACTACGTTTAGCTGCTGTGTGAAAACACTACAAATCAAAATATCAGAAGCTGAGAATTAAGAAAACGAAACAATCTTAGCATTGTCCTTTTTCACATCTGTGTTAAGACATGCCTGCATAAAGCCTGTAATAAAAGCAGAGAGAAACTTCTGTTGCCTTGGATCTTGGTGCGATGCTTTAATTGCAAGGGAATAATATTAATGCTTCTTTCAACCCTCTGCTTCAGTTCTTTAAAAGAATGAGGAAGGAATCCTGAAATGCAAGTGTGCTAATCATATAATTAAAGACACTGATTATGAAAGTTCACGAAGTCAGGAGGCTTCCTACTAGCGATTTGCAGAAGCATACTACTTGGGCTTTAATTTAAGATTAATAACATTGCTGAAACTATAGTTTGGTTTTAGTAGGGGTCCTGTCCTGTCAGTTGTTCTGTCATTTAATTTGTGTTACTGGCCATCAAAACCGTTTTGGTTTTATGATGCTATAAAACAGATTTTTGTTGTTACTGAAGTTTATCTTTCCAAGAATAAATATGGTGATTACAACTTTCCTTTCTTATTTAGTGTTGCAGAATAAAGAAAAAGTATTTACAAATTCCTACAAATTTAGAGCAAAAGATGGGACTTTTGTTACTTTAAAGAGTCAGTGGTTTAGTTTCATGAATCCGTGGACCAAAGAACTGGAATACATTGTATCAAACAACACTGTGGTATCGTAAGTAATTCATATGACCTCCCCATGTTATCTTTTTGTCTTAATTACAGTTAGCATTAAGAGGAAGCAATCTGTTTAAGAAGCAGAACAAGACTAGAAAATATCAGCACTGCACAAAAAGTGGTTGAGTAACCTGGAAGAACATTTTTTTGCCTTTACCAGTTATTTTTATTTCAGGCTTAAGTCATGGATTTGACTCTGAAAACTCTGCTATTTGCCAGTAGAAAAAAAAAAATAAAAGAGGTGAAAAAATTCCTTTAAAGGCAGAAATGAAGGATCTTTTAAGATAAGTAGGTATGAATAAATGGAAATGTGAAGTTAGTTCTGCTTTTCCCTCTGAGTTTTACAAGACTGCATGTCAGTTGACCTAATTTTAAATGCTACCCTACCTACTGCGTGTGAGAATGTGGAGAAGCATAACTGATAGACTGTAGAAATGCAACGCAGGACAAAAAGATCATCTCCAAGTTGATTGCAAGGGAGGAGCCTGTGAGACAGTAAAGTCTGTATTTAATTCTTCTTTTTAATTCTTTTTCATTTTCTGTGGCTTGAAAATGAGCTATAATTTGGGTTGATTGTTCCAGTGATACTGAGGATCTTTCTTTGCCAATGACTGGGTATTTGAGAGGGAGACAAAGTTGTCAAAGGGGCCTTTTACCCATTCTGTAGCTGGTTCATGTCTTAAGTCAACATGTCTGTTTTGGCCATGTCCTTTTTCTTCAAGAAGACAGAGAAGAGCAGTTGAGGCAGTCTATGCTATCCAACAGCCAAAGGCCACTTTTGCTTGCCCTTGAGCTCTGGGCATCTGCGGCTGTCTGGAGGAAGGAAGGTAGGCAGAGGCTGCTGGTGAAAGGCGTGTCCTTGTAGCAGTTTTTTCTGGTTAGCTGGTCTTCCTTCTGGTAGCAAATATAGTGTTCTTGTTCTCTTGTCATGGCACACAGGCAACTATATTGGCCTTTCTTTATTTGGAGAATAAGTGAAAATAATATTTCACCCAATGCTTCAGAAACAGTACAGAGGGTTGAACATAGAAGCATTACTAGTTCAAGGATGTTAGCTTTTTCTCTGTGTAAAATCTTGTTGAAATCAAACATAAATATGCTGGAGTTTCCATGTGAAAAACTTCCTGATTTGGGGTCTTTAAAATAATTTAATTTATTTAAATCTTAGAGGTCATAACGAGTCAGCTGAAGATGAGGTCCTCTACGGTTCCCAGCCTGCAGAAGGCAAGTGTTGCTTCCTACAGTTATCATAGGTGCATGAAATCTTTTTTATTCTAGGTTGTGTACAAGGAAATACTAACTGTTTTTAAAGCTAATTCTGGTGAAAATTTCTAGTTACTCACAGCATCTTAATTCATATCATTCACATAACTCTGATCAGAAAAGCCTATGTCATATCTTTTCCTTCTAGCAGCTTCTACTATAGCTACTATAATATCAATATCCTATAATGTATTATAGGATATTATACCTCTGTCACAGCCTCTGTTCATATTCTGAAGAAATGCAATTGTACTATCTGAGTTTACCTATAGAATAGAGGATGATGCTGATATTGATATATAGTTTGTTAATATTTTTCTACTATGCATGGATTCTGATTTCTATGTATTTTTTATCTTTTTTATATAAGGTTTTTATCTTTTTTATATGAGGTTTTTTACTTTTGCTTTTGAAATTGTTCCTTTTAATAACTGCTTTCAGTTTGTGAAAAATTCAATGGGTTTTTTGTTTCATGTGTTTTGCATTGTCTGTAAGAGACTGGAGGTGGTAATGATTAAAGCTAATTTCACTACTGGAGATCAGCAGTTCTCACAAATACATTATTCACTTATCTTCATATTGCAAATGAGACAACTCCCTCTCCCATGAGTCAGTGTTTTAAAGAATTTAATTTCTGAAAATAAGAGATACAGAACAAAACCTGCTGCTTTAAAATGAATCCTTGCATGATTGTCCTTGTTCTGTAATGAAACCGCTACAGACTTAAGGCTTTCTTTTTGTTTTGTTTTGTTTTAACTGTAGATGCTGTAAAACAGTCTTTAGTAAGTGTACCTGGAATGTCCTCTGGAACAGTTCTTGGTGCTGGAAGTATAGGAACTGAAATTGCAAATGAAATATTAGAATTGCAAAGGTAATAAATGCTTAACGTCATACATTAGGCTTTTAAGTAAAGATAGAGAAGAGGTATATGGGAGTATTTGAGGATTGTTCAAGTTTCATTTTTATTGTGTTATATGTATAAATATTTTTATGTTGAGCAGTGGCTGTATGAGATACTGATTGATTATAATCTAATGTTAGTCTCATACATGTCAGAAAACATCACTGATGTCGATAAATAGTTTTGTTCTGGGCATGTAGCTTCCTTTGTTAATGAAAGTTATTTAATTGTGACTTCAAAAGTGTTAACTGTGGTGCAGCTGCTTCACATGATGTTGAAATGGGTAGATAAATCATTTGGGAATGGAAAATCAGTCGTCTGTGAGTAATGTTTATATTTTTCTGATAGCGCTGCTCTGCTAGGAGAACTTTCCTTGAAACAGTCCCCAGTGGAGCACTTTCATAGCCTGTATTGACCTTTGCCTGGTTATCCTGAATGCAGGCTAAAGTGATAGCACAATTCCCTCCCATACCCAGCCATAGATTAAAAAAAATCCTCACTGCATCATTCCAAAGGGGAATCCATACAAGATTCAAATTGGGAATTAAAGATTGGCCCTTTTAAAACTAACTAGTGTTAACAGGTACACAGCTTAGGCAAGGAATTTGAAAGGAAGAAACATAATTTTAATGTGAAGATGTCTTAAGTATTTTTTTGTGGTGTGTACCCAGAGCATTTTTTTGTGGTGCCTAACTTGCCATGTTTCTCTATATCAGTTTGTACTGTATCATTTGTTGTCTAAAAACAATTTTTAAGAAGTCTCTGGGCCCTCTAATTTCATGACTTTGAGATGCACATGCGCAGAAAAAGTCTGTTTCACTCACAACTCTTTCAGTAATTAAGGCTTCATCAGATCTAACTACTTTTGTTAAGGTCAGATTTAGGATAACGGTACTATCATCTCAGCACAGGAGAAGTTGTGTAAGTCTTAGTGTTGGGTAATGAAGCTGTCCCTCAGACTTTAGATCTTATAATTCCAGTACCAGGTAAACGAATGCCAAAATATTTTTTGTCTGCAGAGCAGTGCTTTTCAAGGTCCCACATAATTCTTTCCACTTGCACTTTTGCAACTGGATCTGAAAGAGTAGTAATACTAAATCTTCCAGGAAGATGTACACCAGTTAGGGCAACAATGGTAACGATATAAGGAATAGGTCTCTATCCTAGAATATCCTGAGTTGGAAAGGACCAATGAGGATCAAGTCCAACTCTTGACATTACATGGGGTAGCCTAAAAGTTAAACCATATATTGAAGAGTGAAGTCCAAACAGTTCTTGAATATTGACAGGTTTGGGGTCATGACCACTTCCCTGGTTGTTCCAGTGCTTGACCATCCTCTCAGTGAAGATGATTTTCTTAATATCTTTCCTGATACAGCTTTAAGCCATTCCCCACGTCCTACTGCTGGACACCAGAGAAAAAGCATCAGCACTTCCCTCTCTGCTCTCCGTTATAAGGAAGTTGTAGACAGAATGGGATCACCTCTTATTCTGCTCTGAGCTGAACAAACCCAGTATCCTCAGCTGTTCCTCAGAAGTCATGCCCTCTAGTCCTTTCACCATGTTTGTTGCCCTCCTTTGGACACATTCTAATATTTTTATATAGATATATTGTGGAGTCCGAATCGGTACACAGTACTTCAGGTGAGGCCACACCAATGCTGAGTATAATGGGACAATCCCTTCTTTTGACTGGTTAGCTTAAAGCACCTCAGGATACCACTTGGCTGTCAGGATATGTTTTTGACTAACATTGAGCTTACTGTCAACCAAAAGCCCCAAATCTCTTTCAGCAGGGCTGTACTGCCTGTTGTCCTCCACTCTATAGGTATATCAGTATGCCGTCACTTAGGCAGTTTCTGCTGTTTCAGAAGTAAGCATCAGCTTGCCTATGGGGTTGTTAAGGGAAAGTGAAAAGCTTTACTGAAGTCAACATCAACAACATCCAATGCCATCTTCTCATCCACTGTGCTAGTCACCTCCTTGTAGAAGGCTGTCAGGTTGGTTAAGTGTGATTTCCCCTTCATAAATCCATGCTGAAGTCCAGGATTACCATCATCTTTTCAGCTGTCTCTTCATCAGAAAAAAGTATTTAATTTTCTGAAACAGTGAAAACCATGATCATCAGTGGTAGATGTTTCTTACTCTGTTTCCATTATTCTGGAATTGCATTCCAACTGTGAAGCCACATCCTTTTACTAGAATAGTCAAATTGAACAGGGAAACATTTGTTTTCAATGCAAGGAAGAAAAGAATAAATATTTCAGTTGTAATGAAAAAAATTGCTACTTAACAACAAAAATGAAGTGCACCACAAGGTGTGTTGGCAGGTTGCTGGAGTTCTCCAGCGAGGAGGAAGAAAAGCACTAGCAACAAAAAAAGGATTGATACCAGCAGTGGCAAAGATGGGGTGTTATATTTTGGAAATACCATTGTTAATGTCCTCTCATCAGTACCACCTAGACAGAAGGAGAGTCACTTAATAATAAAATTAATTTATTAATATCTTTCCGAAGACTGAGGAAGTTGGGAGAAGTTCTCATCTCTGACTGTTAATATCCCAGGCATGACCCAAGAGCTTAATTTGACTCTTGTTCTAGATGCTTCAGTCACCTCAGTGTGATGTTCTTGACTGAGATGACCTGACTTTTGCTGAAAATGCTTATCTGTGTGAGCATATGTGTGTCAGCAGCTTAAGGAAACGAGTTGAAGTAGATGAATACTAAATTTGCTGAATGATGAAAGAATGGATGCATTCCTGGGAAAATCTTCAAAGCTATGCCTTGAAAGTTCTGGTATTTGTGTTTTTAGGAACCACAAGTGGTCTGTAAGAACTGACTATTTCTGGAGATGTCTGGATGTAGTTGCTTGCACCCAGATGTAGTTCACTTTTTCAGAGTTGTTGCTGAAAACAGTGCTGTGTTTCTTTCCTGCTGAAGAGCAGAACTTCATGCTATTTCTTCATTTCTCATTTGTATGAAATCAAGTTATCATTTTGCACACACTGAGGAAATCAGAATTAGACAAAAGAGTGATCAACAGAGGCTAACACAGCTGTTTTTCATCAAATACCTTTGTGACTACAAACCTAATCTAGTAGGATGAGTGCATTTATTACCTGAATCTGCTCTCTGCATTTTTAATACCAGTAAGATACAGATGGTTTTCAAGCTGTGCATCAGGCATCATCAAGTTTTCTTAAAAACTCCAGGACTATTCCTGCAGCTATATTTACAGCCATATTTGAATTGAATTGTCATCTGATGAGTGATCAGTTCAGTTACAGCAATGCAGCTAAAACGGTCTGTTCAATCTGGAGTTTCTCTCCTGGCTTTTAGAGATGTCAGTACTGCTTATCAAATGGCACCTGGGAAATTGGAATGTAGGGAACTAACAAATATTCACCATAAACAGCTCTTGGTAGGCTGTTTATTCGTCCATTTTCTATCTTTCCTCCAATGCCTTAGCACAATTCAGATCTGATGAAGTGACAGAAACAGAAGCATCCAGAGTACCTCGATTTTTCTATAGCCTTGTCCTTTGGGAGTTAGGAAGAGCAAGGGAAGATGGGAGCAAAGCTGTTCAAAGGGCCCTGGTGTGACACTTTCATTGTTAGTTTTGTATCTGGCACATTTGGTGAGGGAGATTGAGCAGTATCTCAAAGAATTCTGCTAAGAAAAAGTGGTCTTTATTTTTAGTTGGAATTTTTTGAAGATATGGAAAGAGAGGTATAACAAAATAATAGTAGAAGGAACATTAGAAGGATGTGTTGTTTTCCCTCTATCGTTTAGCAGAACCTCCTTATGTTGTCTGTATGCTAGATGTATTTGAAATGTACCTATTTGTTTAGGTATGCGTGATTCTGAAACCTGTTACTCTTTGGTCTGTCAGTGCTGGTGACTCAACAGAAAAAATAAAAGTGTGCTCAAGTAATTATGACCATTGGCCTTTATTGATCTCTTTGTGTTATCAAAACTTGGAGCAGAATCTTCAGGAGAATTTAAGACAACATTGTCTCAGATTAGCTGGCTTGTGCTTCATCACTAGGGAGGTCTGGTGGGTTCTGCAATAGACTGTTTTTCATTTGATGATGTCACTTGATAAATCAACTAAACATATACAATTTTAGGTTACATTCGTCACCATCTGAGGAGTTAAGTCCATCACATCTCTTGAGAAAGTCACCTTCTCCAGCTTTAACTGTAAACTGCAGCAATGTGAGTATGTCGCTGCCTGTAAAAATCTGAAAATAAAAGGTTAATGTCAGTCAGCTTAAAGCCAATGTTGGAATGAAATTACCATGACTTACATTTCTGTGAAAGGCTTTGTAAGGTGTTGCCCAACTACCTGGCAACTATGAACATCTTTTGAGAGATGTGACAGCAGTAAAAGTTCCAACCTCACTTACAGGGGCATCAGTTCAAGTCTTAAGGGGTCTATTCCCAAGGCTGAGAGCACTGCAGTCTCCACTCAGTTATTAGGATCTCTGCTGAAGCTCTACAAATACGCTAAACATGAGTGCAATTCATGTGATGAGGACTTTTCTGGATTTGGAATTGCATTAAAACTTCTGCTAAAAAGCTGTCAGAGGGTAGAAATGTCTTTACCTGTTGACAACCTAAATATAAATATCAATTCTTGTTTTCTGTAACTTGTACTTTTAATGTTCTTGAAGACCCTTTTAAAAGCCTTTGCTGTATGTTCTCAGTTCTCAAATGTTTCAAATTTTTACTTTGAAAAAGTAAAAATAAAAAAAATTAAAAACTTAGTCTTCTAAAAATTGATAGAATATGCTATTTTGCTAATCTAGTAGTGCTGGTAACACTATAACTATCATTGATACTGACCATACCTATGGAATAATTAGATATTTTCTTAAGTATATTGTATGTTGTGTGTTGTGCACTGTGTGAAAAGACATTTACTTCTCTATCAGCATTTCTTTGAATGTATTTTTTTTTCCATTGAAAGACAGTTTGTCTTCCCATTGCAATTTTCATTTCCTAACAATTCTGTTCTGGACTAGGAATTGTTTTGGCTTCCTCCCTTTCTTATGATCAGTTTTCCTATACCTTACTGCAGGTTTTTCTCCCTAAGATTTTGTTGAATTCATATATACTGAACTCTCTAAGTCTCGCAGCATCTCATCATAAGGGTAACTTTGTTGTATTCATTGAAGGTTTTTCTTTATGTTATACTTATGTTATCACATTTGTTCCTAAAATGCTTTTGTAAGGCATTTCAACTTCATTAATTTCCTAGTACAATATACACAAGTCAAGCAGCCCAAGAAACCTCTCCTGCTAAATTGCATCTTTGAGTTACATGAAACAAATAACAAAAGGTTTTTAAAAAGGTTGGGTTTTTTTCCTGGTATGTTTGGGTCATAATGACTTCCGTCTGTATCGTTGCTAGCCTAATTTTTCTGAAGAGCTAAGATTTTTATCATGATGGTAACAAAATGCAAAATAATAGAGAAAAGTTTATAATTCCTATGCTTTAATGCATATAGAACATGGGAGCTATGAGGGTCTTTTTTATCTTTTAGCTAGAATGTGTTAACATTGACAAACATGATGTCACTGGGAATTTGTAGTTTATGGTACTAGACATGGAATGTATATACCAGTACAGTTTGTTGTGCTAGATCTAGTTGCTGTATAATGAACACTCAAAGAAGATGCCATCACTGTAAAGTATACTTATACAGACGTATAAGTAGCGCCTTTTATTTAAGCCAAGTCCAATGCTATGTAAAAATTATTCTTAAATGCAGTAGACCTGCATAGTTTTCATTTATGCTATTTAGTTCTTAATACTTTGACAGTGATTTAAGTTTCTGAAATGTAATAATTGTGACTAAATTCAGAATTTAATTCTGTCCTTTTTACTACTTCTGTTCTTTCAGGTGTCAAATAAAGAGTTGATTCAGTTATGTCCTTCGGAATCAGAAGTTACAGAGACTTCAGAACAAAACCAGGGTGCTAGTCCATATCCCAGTAATGAACCTCTCCTCGGTAAGATTTGTTGCTCTTGTAGGTATTTTGAGGGTTGCACGTGAAGACATTTCTGATAATGGTGTAATTTTTGAGTGCACAACTTTACAACCATGTATAAATTGCAAAGAGGTTTGTCTGTCTGAAGATGAGAGGACTCTTAAAACTGATGTGTTATCATTGGAAGGCAAGCAACAAAGTTTGATCAGTGATTGAATTTTGTGACAAAAAATAACATTGTGTAATAGAAATTTACCATTGCATTCTTGCATGCCACAGTTTTAATTACGTACTTACTAGTTCTCTCTCCAGAAAATAGAGAATTTCAATGCAATATAATGGAACTGGTTGTAGTTTGTGAACTTGTAAACTTTTGTCCTTTAAGCACTTCATCTCTTTCTTAACTGCAAGCTATGAATAGTCAATACAAAGGGCTAGTCAAAATGTTTTAGAAAGAATTTTATTTTTCCCTATCCCTTAGTTCAAGTGTGCACTAAAGCAGCAGTTTGTCTGGATATAGAATTCCCTGGCCTTGTAAGAGAATTCTATTGTGTTGTTTTTAATATAAAAGGCAAAGTGCTATAAAAGTAATGTTTATGCTTATGCTGTATTTCATCTCTTAGAAACTTTTCCATCTCCTTCTTTCATTTCCATTACTAGAGCTTTATTTACCAATGCTATTGCACTGCTGATCTGATCCAGCGGGATCATGAAAGTGCCTCCCCTTTGAACATACACGTATCTCATTG
>JANHGB010035754.1:0-17021 GCA_026283785.1 Coracopsis vasa
TCAGGGCGTGGCGCGGCGGTTGGCGCCGGCAGCGCGAGCGGGGAGCGCGCTGGATGGGGAGCGCTCGCCTGAGGGCCGGGTCCCGGTATGGGAGCTGTGCTCCGGGGGCCGCGCTCCGGGGGCCGCGCTCTGGCGGCCGTGCTCTGGCTGCCCCGGCGGTGGCAGCGTCGGCACCAGAGAGAGCCGATGAGAGGGGAGGCTGCGGCGCAGAGCTCGGGGTATAGAAAGCGCCTGCCCTGGTCTCGTGAGGCGAAGGTGCACAACGGGCAGGGCTGCACTCGGTGCGCCCTGGTGGAGCAGGGACTGAGCTGCGGGGCATTGTCAGTAGCTGAAAGGTGTCAGGGAAGCTGAGAGCGAGCTGGGCTGCTTGCTCCAGGCCCAAACTGTGCAGGGGCCATGAGCGTCCACCCTAGCGTGTATAGAAAAGGAGGAGGGCGTTAATCCAGGAAGCTGGGAGCTAGTAGCAAAAAAAACCCCAAACCCAACCCAAAAGCCAACAAAAGGAGGAGGAGGAGGAAGAAGAGGAGGACAATTAAAAGCAAGGAGCTTCCTCCAGAATTCAATGTCCCACATGACATCCTTGTTTCTAAACTGAAGAGACATCAATTTGATGTATAAACCACTCTGGATAAAGAACTGGCTGGATGGCTGCATGCAAAGAGTTGTGGTTAACGGCTCCATGTCCAATTGGAGACCAGTAATGAGTGGTGTCCCTCAGGGATTGGTGTTGGGACTGGTCTTGTCCAACATCGCTGTTGGTGACATGGACAGTGAGATTGAGTGCACCCTCAGCAAGTTTGCTGATGACACAAATGTGTGGTTCGGTTGATACGCTGGAGGGAAGGAATGCCATCCAGAGGGACCTTGAAACACTTGTAAGTGGGTAGATGCCAACCTTATGAAGTTTAACCATGCCAAGTGCAAGGTCCTACACCTGGGTTAGAACAATCCCAGGCCAGCTACAGGTTGAGCAGAGAAGAGATTCAGAGCAGCCCTGGGGAGAAGGACTTGGGGGTGTTGGTTGATGAGAAACAACTTGAGCTGGCTTCAGTGTGCGTTGAAGGAGGTGATCCTGCCCCTCTACTCTGCTCTCGTGAGACCTCACTTGGAGTATTGTGTACAGTTCTGGTGTTCTCAACTTAAAAAGGACATGGAACTGTTGGAACAAGTCCAGAAGAGGGCCACGAGGATGATCAGGGGACTGGAGCACCTCATAGCAGCCTTCCAGCATCTGAAGGGGGGCTATAGGGATGCTGGGGAGGGACTCTTCATCAGGGACTGTAGTGACAGGACAAGGGGTAAAGAGTTAAAACTTAAACAGGGGAAGTTTAGATTCAATATAAGGAAGGAGAAGTTCTTTACTGTAAGGGTGGTGAGGCACTGGAATGGGTTGCCCAGGGAAGTTGTGAATGCTCCGCCCCTGGCGGTGTTCAAGGCCAGGTTGGACAGAGCCTTGGACGACATGGGTTAGTGGGAGGTGTCCCTGGTCATGGCAGGCGGGTTGGAACTAGATGATCTTAAGGTCCTTTCCAACCCTAACTATTCTATGATTCTACGATCCTTTGCCAGTCACTGCAGCTTCCTCAATCACTGATCGAAGGTGCTTAATTTAAACGCAAGACAATCTGAAATGTTATTGCAACATCTTAGTAGAGCAGTAATAACTACAGTATGCCTGCAAATGAAGAAAAATGCACAACAGAAAGTACAAGATGGCAAGGAACACGAGGAACAAATCCAGTGTTTTCATTTTTCTTGATCATATGTTGTTACATTAGCTGTCTTCATTGATTTTAACATACTACTTTTAAGCTTCATTAATTTCTATTACTGTAATATGAGCATGTTAACAACGTGATGCCAACCCTTGTTGCCTTATTCAGAAGGGGCAATGAGTCCAAACAGAAATAAGCTGACAGACATCACCAATCTTATAGCCCATCCCATCATCCCCAGAGTACCTTCTCCAACAGAAGTGACAAGTCTTTTACAAAAGAAAAACTTTTAAAAGCTTCTTCTGAACCTTGCATTTTTTCAATTAAAGTGCAAAGCCCAGTTTGCTCACTCCAAATGGTCAGCTGCACCAGTAAGCCACATACATCATGTATTTACTAGAAACCTTCATACAGCAGATGGTATCTGAATTGGGGCTATTAGAAAATACAACATTTTCCTTCTGTTTCTTTCTGTATTGGGGAAAAAAACACACAAAACCCCCTCAATACACTCTAGTATTACTTCAATACTTTTGCTTCAGTCTCACCCTTTTTCCACCTCAGGAAGAGAGATATGAACCTCACAGGAGCCATATGTCTTCTCTTGACTTTAGCAGCAAAACACAGCCAAAAGAACTTTAAATCAGTCCCTTTGTTTCTTCTGACTCATCTGAATTTATATACAGTCAGGGGTTTATGGGCATAAGCTTGTTCATAAGCCTGTTTCAGATCCTGAGGTAAAACATTTTTTCTTCAACTGTAATTATTTTTATTAGTAAAATTAATCTACAAACATCTTCTTAATACTCTTGCCACAAACCAAAAGGTATGCATTAGTCAGTCTCGGAAAAATTGCTGTTTCCATGTACTCAGAAGAGGTAATACTCTGAATATGTCTTCATACACCTTTCTAAATCACATGAATATTAGTTTTTACAACTGAAGGAGAAAAGCAATGTCCTGAATAATGAGAAATGCACCATTTTTGAGTAGGTGCCCCTCAATATATGCTTAATGTTTAAACAGAAAAAGAAAATAGGGTATGCAGACAAAACTCATTTTGCTATTCATTACGTAATATTTCTGGTTCATTTATCTAGCTAGAAGCATGTATCCATATAGAAAGCATCCACATGCTGTTGTTCCTTTGCAGTAAATAAAAAAACATACCCTCTCTTTAACAGTCTCCAGACAACCCTGAGAAAGAACAACTATTGCATTGGCCACTACACACCACTCCAGAGGAGATGTGGAGCTGGAGAACCAGGGAAAAGAGCTGGCTGGAGCCTGTACCAATCACTGTAAGGGAGCCTCTAACCAGATATAAAAGAGGAAAAATGTGTTAACCTTCCAGCTAATAAATTCATCACAGAGCCTAATCTCTCAAAATATGTAGGTTTAGCTTGCGTTTCCTTTCTTTTGGTAAATCTGAAAACTGAGTATGATCATTCATAAGAGTCTTTGACACTGTGGAAAGTCCCCTTCACCCAAAAGAGATCATACAGATGAAATAAGAAAGGATTAAGAGGCCCAAACCCATATATAGCTAGAGAAGAGCTGGGAGTGCATGTCCGCACACATGTGTGTACCCTCCTCCTGCACACAACGCACACACACGATGACACAGAATGGTGGGC
The DNA here is from genome assembly GCA_026283785.1 of Coracopsis vasa. Classification (NCBI taxonomy): domain Eukaryota; kingdom Metazoa; phylum Chordata; class Aves; order Psittaciformes; family Psittacidae; genus Coracopsis; species Coracopsis vasa. The sequence continues at coordinate 3,353 of JANHGB010035754.1, forward strand.
ACCATAATTAGACTGTTTTTCAGAAGTTTGAAGAAACTGGCAGATAGGTTGACTTGTTATTTATTTATAGGAGGCGTGTGTGCATCCAAATGAGTGCAACAGGGCCAAGGAGCTTTTCAAGCCAGTGCAAAATTACTGGCACAAGGCAGGACCCAACAGTTCTGCATTCCCACACAGCAGCTGTTTGTCAACGGAGGGATGCATGAACCTATGTCTAAATTTACCTTTGATACCAGCACATAAAAACCCTTTTTCAGAATTGCTGGTAAAAGGGGAGTTTCCCACACTCATCATTTTTAATTTTATCTTTCAAACCCCCAGTTTGCTTGCTTAGAAAAATGCAGGTGGAACATTTAAAAAAACATTTTGGTTTTGCTGCTTTTTAGGAAATTTTTCTAATTATTTATTGGCCTGGAAAATCTTCCTGCAAGAGCACAGAGAGGAAAAGGAGAGAGTAGTTAAATACTATAAGCTAGTAATAATAAGCACAGAGAGACTTTTTTCAATTTTCAAAAGCTTTGACATGAAAGCAGAAGTAAAAAGTATCCAACTAACAAAGTTTTAGGAAATTTTCTGGTGCCTTCATACAATATGCATATTATTTTAATTCTCAGTCTTTGTTAATGCTTCCAGCTCATTAGAAGAAGAGTATCAAGCAACAAAAACAAGTTAACTACATAAACCACAGATATTATACTGCTTTCACTCAAAGACTTCATAGCACATAAAGCAGTAAACTATAAATTAGCCTCATAAATAGCTAACTGATTGGGAAACAGGCAAAAGCAGTTTAAGTGAGTTGTGCAATGTGGAAGCAAAGCCCCAGAGCAGAGTCCAGGTACAGGTCCATAGTAAGAGACTGCAGATTTACATACTGGATAGAGGAGGATTCTTACGAGAAAATGACTGTTTTTTTAACTTATACCTTAACTGGAAGTCAACCAGTCAACTAAAAATCTGAAAACTGTTAGAGCTTTATTGAATACAATTGAATTACTGAAAATTTACTAAAATCTTGTTATTCTAGACAAACATCATGATAGATCACTTAAAATATTCTGAATAAATTGATAATAGATTTCTTTTTAAAATCACAAATTTTTAGTTAGAAGATGAAACACTAATTAGTTTAATCATTTCTGAACTGGCTGCACCTCTGAGGAAGACAGAAGTTGTTGATTCCCACATATAGTCATGTCTGGCCCCTTCAGTTTGGCCTTTCCCCTTCTGCTTTACTTCTGACAGAAAAAAACCCACAGTCTCCAGACAACCCTGAGAGAGAACAACTATTACACTGGCCACTAAACACCACTCCAAACGAGATACTGAGCTGAAGCATCAAGGAAAAAAACCTTGTTCTGGCCAACTGGAGCATGCACCGGTCACTACAACAGTGTCTCTTGGCTCCACTTATGACTTACCCTTGGAAAGACACAGGGTTTACTATTACTGCAGTGGCTAGGTATTCAGGGGACCTGTTAAAAGCCTGAATCTAGGAGCTCATGTCTGATCATCACAAAGGCTGTCTATAGAAATTTGCTATACAAGCAGATAGGCAGAGTCAAAATTATATCAAACCTCAGCTGTCTGTTATGTCTTCCACAAAAAATGCCCAGATTAGCACTCCATAAATTCAGCAGGTGGCAGAAGTGTATGAAGACTCCACAATCCACTCCAGAGAGAAACAGAAACTGATTAGCTTAAGCACACAACAAAAATAGCTTCTGCTAATACACACAACAGTGAAGCAAACTACAGATCACATACATGATCTTCACCTGCAGATGAAGCAGGCACCAACAAATTCACAGGTACCAGAATGGTTCAGGAGAAGGATTACAAATCATATGTTTAACACTGCCAGCAGAATAGGATAATGCCACTGAAAACTGAAACCTATCCCTCTCTTATGTCCCATCCTTGACCACTGGGCTTCCACACATACACCCATCTTGCTCATACATCCACCTTACCTAAACATTTATGCAATTGTGTGCCAAACCAGATTGGGGAATGAACTTGCATACAGGTCAACCTCTTCTTCACAAACCTTGCCAATCCCCAGCTTGGAGGAGGAATATAGTGGAACAGGGAGAAGTAGAAGCAGCATGGTCTCCTCCTGCATCAACAGTAAGTTATACATTCAAGCCTGACCAGAGAACCATGTCATCTATAATCTACCCTCTGGCACCCTTACACTTTAGACACCTAAATCTCTTTCTAAACAGAATAATACAAATCAATTATTAAAGTGAAAAGGATATTTAAAACAATCTCTGCAATTTAAGACTCATGGACACGTTCTGTTCCATCAGGACATGTTAACTGTGCCTTCTGTATACAATCAAAATTTTGAGTTCAAAGGTGTGTCAAAGATTGCATGTTTTCACTTATATTACTGATGTTTCATCTAAAAGACTTTTGTTGTAAGCTAATCTGTTTTATTTGTAAAAAACACAGTCAGCTTTAACATTCTAAAGCTGTAGAGGGCCAATACAAGAGAAAGTTGAGAACTCCTTACTCAACAAGTATTTAAAATTTAGGAACTTGGCTCATTTTACAAAGGTAGTTTATATGACTATTGCGATGAGCAAGTTTCTGATTTCAGAAAGCTGAAAGCAACCATTTAACACAATTCTAGGAGGAAGGGGGGTAAAACTGCATTTCTCTGGTGAGTTTGTTTTCCAACATTCATTTTTCAACCAGTAGTTTTAATAACATTAAGCAGTATTCTAAAGAAATGCTCAAGGATATAAATGGAGTCTTAAATGAATTCCTCAATATGGTTTCTGTGCACTTAAACCATCTCATAGATAATACCTCCCTCCAGGAAAACACATCCTATTACGTATAGAACTTGCTTTTATCAAGTTCTAAAGGAAATGGTCTCTGCCTGCTTTTGTCCTTAAGCAACTAAGATCAACTACAGAAGGGTTATTAGCACAAGAAAAAGTGCCAGAATCCTTTCTGTTGCTAACATGAGCGCACACCGTGAACACTGTATGGAAGATTTCCATTTTTAGATGTCTCTGCAAAGTAAGGCCTTTGCTGAATGCTCCTGTAGAATCTAACTCGCATTTGGGGAAGGAGGGGATAAAGATATCGTAACACCCTGAAATACTATACTCCATGTGCTACATCTTCTAGCTTGCTACTGACTCAGGGTACAGAGCACAATTTCGGATCTTCAAGTGGACACTCTGTATACAGAACACTTTAAAAATCAAAAGCTTAGTACTAAAAGGTTATTTCTCTAATGTCTATCTATATTAAGCTCTTGCTCATAATGAAATGCCCCAGCAGCTAGCAGAGCCAGCAAAGCCTCCCTCCTCCCACATGCAGCTTTCAGGAATGCTGCTATGTTGAAAAGGCAAAATTACATTGCCCAACAACATGCAATTCCACAACAAAACTGCACACCAAATGGCTTGATAAGAGAACAAGTGTATGGATTTTTACAGACTTACATCACCTCCAAGGTGTATAAACTGCCACAATGCTACCCAAAGAAACCAAAACTCTAATGCTCCTGTCATAAAGAAAGTTACTACTGAGTATTTTTTTAACTGACAGAAATTAACATGTTGGCCAAAAAAATATACCTAAATAGTCACTTAGGACCTTTTAGCTACCTTCAGCATAAGAAAGCCAGAAACAATCCTGGTATTACAAGAAGCTGCAAGATACACTACACTAAATTATTTTAAGATTTCTAGAAGCATAAGCAAGAGTGCATTTGATGTTATAATTTGCCTCAGTTTGGACACTCTCTTACGTTTGGACTTGTGTTGGGAAAGTTTAAGTTGACATAAGTCTCACATCAGAAGAGATTCAAGGTGAACATAAAAATTACAGTGATTTAGAACCACAACTTAATTTAAGTTTCTAAAAACACTTGCATTGTATCTAAGAATTAAAAAAGGTGCATTTTAACAATGAAATAATCTGATGTAATGGCAGATGATGCTAGAATGACCTGTTGCACTTACTGCCACTACCTCCAGCCTCACGCTTCTTCTGTGCCAACTCCTGCACACATAAGCCATAAGCTCCTAGTGAGATCCCTCAGAGAGTTAATCCTGCAGAAATTGAGCTCAGCAGGAGAAAAGTGAGTACTTTCTGCAGGTTTAACTGCCTGAATGAGCTCACCATGAGTCGCGTATGTCATCTGCCAGGCCATCAGAATAGATGGCAATGCCTAGTGGCGTTGAAGAGCGGAACAAGACTGTATCCTTGTGGTAGAAACTATCCATTAGCCCAACCAAAGGACAGGCCATAGTATTGCAAGACTTCAAGCTCACACTGTTCATCAGTTTTATTACCCTGTTATGCTTTTGCCGGCTACTGCTGATCTTAAAAATAACTTGAGTAACACTTTAAAGGTATCTAAAAATACAGATCCATTGAGAACAAAGGGTTTCTAAAAAACATTTAGTATTCTGAGAACCAGGGGTTTTTGAAAAGCACATTCGGTATTCTAGCTTCTTTAAAAACTCTGTGACAGTAACAAATTAAGATTTAAACAACGTTCTTCAAATACTTCCAAGCAAGTACTCTCACAAATACCTTACCTCCCATGTTTCTGGTTTTAAATTGCAAAATCTGTTAAATAGATTCTCAAGGTCATTTCCATGGCTCAGAAGGACTTGACTAATACCATGATAAATATTCTTGGAGAATTTTATTTTTTTTTAAGTAACGAAATAAGCGTATCATGACTTTCATGGATGTCGGCATCTTTGGTCTACATCCAAACACATGCTAAAAATAGTAAGAACAGAGTTATATTAAACCCATAAAGTACAAGGTGTCTTGATGCAAAATTTAGTTTACATAAAATAGAAAAATATTTTTCCAGCAGATGTAAATTAAAACAGCTAAGAGAAAAACACCAGACAAACTGCACCCCATCTTAAGACACTGAACAGTTGGTATGTATGTATTATGTAAGAAACTGATCCCAGTGAAATCATGCCTGAGATACCACTCTTAGAAGCAAAAATCACAGGTCTAAGTGTACGAATAAAAATTAGGGGTATATAAAATTTTTGATTAACTGAGAATTTAAGTTGGTTACTAAATGATTACATTAACTTTTAGTTTCAAGAGCAGACAGGACACATCCACAGTAATATCAGGTTTTTCTTACTGTGTTCAAGGTACAAAATAACTATTTGAAATACCTGAATGCTTCAGGAATTTGTAACAATTTTTAAAAAGGCAAAGACTCTGAATAAACCTTTAAATCACTAGTGTACCAAAGCAGTTTTTTAAATGGTTTCCTTTCTCTCACTGAGGTATCCCAGAATCATTATCTTAAAGTTATTTGCGTATCAAGAACACATAAAGACTTCAAAAATTTCTGTTCTCCCGTTTCCATTATGCCAACATCATTAAGCACTCTCATTCCAGAGACATGAAAAATAGCCATCTTTTTATAACAGCAGCTATCGCCTCCTGAGGTTCCAAGAAAAAAGATGGAGATACTAGGCATCAGCTTTGCTGCAACTCATCAACAATAAGATCTATAAAGTAGCAGCACTAGGCACACAAAACACCTGGTGCTGCAGGCTGGAAATAGCAACACCAGCAAGATAATTCTCTAGGGTATTCGTTATTTTTATATTAAATACCATCTTGTATTTCCTATCAGGATACCAAGTTCGTGTACAGCACCTGAGTGTATATATACTTAATAGTTCCATGAACACATATACTTCCCATAAACATAGCTGAATATAGATTTTTCAGGTGTTCCTTCTCAAGTTGTATCTAATTACATCTCAGAACTCTGCCAAAGCAACAGCTGTCTTCTAAGGAAAGTAGTAATTGTAGCATGAGAATCAGGGTTGTACTTGCTTCCTGCTTTTGCTTACAGTTACCATTCCAAAGGTGACCTCTCCCTCCTACCAAGTATATTAATATCTGGAATTTAATAGAAAAACTTACAATAAATACTAAGGAAAAATGTAAGTAATAAATAAATAAATAAAGCATACCAAAGCCTGAAACCCCACTGTTGGCCACTGTTATTAGGTATTATGAAAAAAATGAAATAAAACTTATTTCAGAAGATGTCTGTGCCTTCTATTTCAGGCCTGCCTTACTTTTTTTGTATCTTTTAAGAAAGTGTTTGCTCTACATTCAAAAACTAATCCAAGATCCTATTTCCTATTAAAGACCCGAGAAAAATTTATGTCTCGCCAAACTTTATTAGTGATTATAAGTTTCTAGATATACATCCCTATTTTGATGTACTAGGTCAACTGCGGAAAAATAACCAAATAAAAGCAGTGGTGTTATACACAGATTACACTACACTTCCTACCATAGCTACTACTGATGTTACAATAGCACAACTATCAGAACAGTTCAGGCACATTAACCATCATGTTGTCTCATGTCACAGATTTTAGTTACAATGCAAGTGGCAGAAAACACTACACCCATATTGGTAGTAGTCTTTTTGCAATCCTTGGTAGCACTTCACTGAAGTATGAGGAGTGGTGGGAAACTTTCAAGGGGAAAAGGGTAACTAAGACAAGGCAACCAGCTGCCCTTGTAATCTGCAATCAATCTTCAGAGACACTTCAGGTCATGAGAAATTTCAAGATGACAACCCTTTCATAGTTCTCTTCCCACGGTCAGAAAAAATAACACATGGAAAAGAAATGCTCCATGAAAAAACTACTTTTTCACTAGCTTTTATGGTAACTTGCACGTAAGCCAAACAATGTACAAGGGTATCAATCACTTTCCTACTTAAATGCCTTTTCAAAGTCGTGCACAAACTTACAAGAATGTTCAACCAACCCGTATCAGCTGACTCATGTACTGTTTTCGGATATTGGTATCTGCAAACCTTTTACCGGATCTAGCATCATTGTCTGAGCTCAGATGACTCAGATAAAAACAATGTGAAAACATAGTTTGTTTTTATGTTTAAAGTCTCCATTGGTCTTCCTGCGACAATAACAGGAAGAACTGTATGGATCGATATGGAAGATTACTAATAGGGACTTTCTTCTCCTACCCAACGATATGAACGTGAAACTTTCTTAACCAGGTAATACATGTGATGCTTACCAGATCTCTGTGAAGCACCCAGTTTGCATGGAGGTAATGGATTCCATCGAGGATCTGGTAGAGTAGGGATTTAACCATAGATCTTGGCAACTGCATGGGCTTTTTATTTGCTTTTGAGGCACGGTGAAACTTGATAATATGCTAGAAATAAAACAAGCAGAAACATGAAGCATGTTATATAAGTTTTTTGTTGCATTGTTTTTTTACAAACTATTCACACTAAATAATGGAATGAAATTCATAGTTTGTTAAACTTTGCAATTGAAAGTAATAGTGATATGCTCACAATTTTCTTGAAGTGCTTTTACTCTCTGAGTTGCTTTAAAAAAACAGCTGCCAAGCTTTTGTTAATATCTAAAGACTGGCTACTTACCTCCAGTAAAGGGTCTTAGACTTTCTCCTCCCTCCCTCCTCCCCATTTGGGATCCTCTTACCCTCAGCAGCTAGAGCAGAAACTTCCAAACCAGCAGTATCTACCAGAAAGAGGACCACACTCTATGCTTTCACACCTTTCCTCCTCCTCTCCAAAAGCACCAGGACACTGTACTCGCAACTACTTTAGTGTTTCCCCCCTAAATCAGAAACCCAGCAAAGAGAGATTAAATAAATACTTAAACTGGGAGCAGGGGGCACACAATGGGACACAACTTCAAAAACCCCACACCACATTAGGGTGAGATCATGTCCAAACATCTAAAAATGGTTATATTCTTGCTTCCAAGTTTTGGGAGTATTACTTCATTGATGATGACCAGCTAGTAGCTTTTGGATTACAGAAGTCAGTCAGCCCATTAGAGGACAAATACCACTTGAAAACAGCGAATGCAGAAAAGGAACCCAGCATTAGTCAGTTGAAGAATGAAGAAAAAAAAATTCATTAAAAGATTACAGAGATATCATGAAATATTCATAACCTAATTAATATCCATTGTAAGATCAGTGTGGAGATGGTGAGTTACGTTGGTTTTGCTACTCTGTACAAGAAATAAAGTGGGGTGAGGCCATTCTACCTTTTCAAACCTCAGACAAGGTGGGGCTATGCAAGGCACAAACCCAATCTTAACATATTGCCATTCAGTGAACTACTAAATCCATTCGTTCTGATGAAAATAAATAAATAAATAAATAAATCTAATATTTGAAGGCAATTCAAAGAAGCATCTCAGATAAGAAAATAGTTTTCAATTATGTGCTTTTTGAAAGACAGAAGTAATAAAGGCAGTTTGCATTTTTAGTGAAAGCGATTCAAAATGCTAATTTGCAGACTGACAAGACTACTAATTACCCCATTCTCTAAATAGCATTTGTCTAGTTCAAGATCATCCCCCTCCCCTGGTTAAAGAGGTAGCCAATGGCTGTGCTTTCATTAAACCTCTGCTTCCTCCATCATCACCACCCACCAAGTCTATCACTACTGTTCCCAATGCAAATAGTAATGGGTTAATGTTTCCTCATGGTAAATGCTACCTCTGGCTGTCACCAGTTCTCTAGCCGCTGCCAAACTGTGCTTAGCAAGGTGTAGACAATACTGTTTAAAGAGAAATTAAAAAAAAAAAGAAAAAAAGAAAAACACATCAGAACAACAGCCTGAGTACTGCCTTATCAACAGCAATATTCCCACAGGGCCTTCCACACTACATGGGGAACAGTGATGGCTTTGATGCTTGCTTGTCCCAGTCAGAAAGGCTAAGAAAGCAAGCTCCTTTCTTGAAAGAGTTATTGAATTGCAGAAGTGAATTAAACCTGATAGTTTAAAGTAAGCACTATCACTATTAGATAAAATTAAATTTCCTAATAAAGCAAATAAAAATTATTGTTGCCAACTTACTCTCCTGAAGTGTGTATTTGTCAGATCACAAACTTCATCCTATCACAGTTTAGATTCAAGAAATGAACAAGAATTAAACTAAAAACATACTGCAAGGCCAAATAATACAGGGAACCAAAAAGCTGCATTTGCCCCACACAGAATGAATTCACAGTGTTTGTGACCAACTCCTACTCTCAAGTGTTTTGTAGAAAAAGCAGTTCATCCAATTTCTCGTAGGGAATGATCTACACAAAGAAAGACCAACATATATACCCAGCGCTAATCAGTAATTTTAATGGCAGTGTGCATGTAAGAAACTAAAAGGCAAATAGGTGCAACTGCTGAACAGTATCTTTTCTACTGGAGGCAGCAAGCCCAAGCTTTTTCTTATTTCTGTATATTTTCAGAAATATATCTATATGACCCAATCACTTTTCTGGGAAAATATTCCTGAAATAGAGGAGTAGAGTAAGCTCCAATGGCCAAGGATGCCACACCAGTACCATTATGCTAAAGAAATTTCTTAACCAATTCTGATGACTTTCGGAGGGTAGGGAGATGTGCTCTGAGTCAAAATATTTAATACTTTAAATCCAAAACCCCAGGTGTAGAAATGGATGCAGGTACTAGCACAAACTAGTATGTCCTTTATACAGAACTACACTACACAAGTGATGAGGCACTCTCTATTAGCTTCACTTCCTGAATAGTCACAAAGTACAGCCTCACGTACAGCATATAAAGGCTATAATGTTAGACATAATAAAGGTACGAATAAGTTACAGGAATTACAGGAATTGTAACCTGTTTCCCATTTCCTAGATGACTCCCCTAACCCCTAGGCTTCAAAACCACACTCCTCCTTTCTCTTATTCAATAAATCTTTTTGCAGAATCACAGAGCATCAAGACTGCCCCGTGAGTCAGGAGTACAGATTTGAAACCTGACACGCACAGTAACATTCTGCATCTCTCTCCAGGAACCAGGAGGTTCATCTGGACACTGCAGCTTTAGGTATGCTCAAGTTCTTTACTGAATCTTACCCCAATGGGTAACCACTAAGAACAAATCATAAGGACTTCCACAATTCAGTCAAGTCAGAGAGGAGTGTTTGTAGCAAGAAGACAGACAGAATGAAACATCTTCAGCATTCTCCACGTTTTTTCACTGTTGCTCTGTAATGATGACATAATTCCCATATTCTGATAGATCACCTGGCCACAAAAGCTGGAAAATAGCCAGGCACTTTCACCGAAGTTTAAGGAAGCCTTAATTGTCTGTGCACACCATACCATTCACAATGCTACAGAACAGAAACCCACCCACACTATTATCCAGTCATAATTTAATTTAAATTAGTTCATTAGAACACTGTAGATGCAAGCTTTCCTTCTCATATATCTAAAAAGGTTCAAAATGAAAGAACGCATGTCATATGAGGTAAATGAAATTCCAAGCAATATTCAAATCTATTCAGCAAAAGTAGCCAAGTTGCTTTTCCCTTCTGTGCATCTGTATTTTCATATTCCTAAATCTTAAAAGCATGCTGCCCCTGACTGGATTCCAAAAACATTGTGAGCCAATTAAGTATTCACTTTTGAAAATAAACATAATGTAAAAATATTTCTATTGCTTTTACATATTTCATTTAAAATTTAAACAAGGCATTAACTTTGTGGCAGTGGCTTTAAGTCTATACTCTAAATTAATACTTCACCGAAGAACATTAAAGAACATAGAATGGAATTTATTAATATTCTAGAAAAGTAATGAAGCCTCCAGAGGCATGCTGTAATTTGCTGTTTGCAGTATCTGGGACTACTGGTTTTGTTTCCTAACTGCTTATTCCCAATTTCCAGCTTCAAAAAAGAAAATAAAATTGAGAGGAAAAATGGCTGAACTGGCTTATTTCAGTAAGACCACTTCAGCTTTTGCAAAGGCAAGACCATATAAACAATAACAGAAAGAAATTAAGAGCTAAGCATTTGGAAAGAAAATGTAGTGGTGACTTATGAAACAATATTCAACCTAGTCTTCATCGGCCTTCTATTTTACCTAATGTGTTGAGATTAATGTGAAAATTGGCTGATGAAAGAACTATGTACATTTTCTAAATCCTCCACCATAAACAATGCATGACAATATAGAACAAACTCATTTGGTTTCATGAAAACCCCTAGTATTTACCAAGTAGTTAAATAAGCATTCAGAAAGATCCTAATTTGAGCTTGCTTCAAGGAAGCCAAGCTGATGCAAACATACTCTCTTTGCGTCATCTCATTCCTGATTCTGAGAGTTGCTCTTCAGTAAGACAAAGGTTAAAACAAGTCAGACCTGGAAAATCTTCATGGAAGTAAGAAGCCAGCTAAAGGAGAGATTTTATGCACGTCTGACTAAATGCAGTTACAGTGTGAGGTCCCACCTAAACAGACATAAGATGATCCGTAGACCTCAAGGCACAACCCCCTAGACAACCTTACTACTTGAGTTCTACTGTTTAAGGCAATGCTTGTTTCAAACTTCCATGCATCTCCATCAAACAGAAATGCAATCACGTCAACACAGATGCTTCTCTCTGCTGAAATAAACTGTCTGCTCCCACACTTAAGCAAAACTCTTTCCTTCTATCCAATCCCTAACCCAACATTTGAGAATAAAACAGAGTTATGTCAATGCACCAATACAAAGTAAAATTACATTTTAATATTAAAGAGATGGAAGCGTGGATGCACATTAAATCTGTGCCAAGGTCAAGAGGAAGATACAGATCATACGGCTTCAAGTTTCATTTTAAACAGAAAACTATTTCCATGCTCTTCAGCAATCGATACCCAAAAAATGGTAACTAATATTGTTGAGTGTTAAATGTAAAGCACTTAAAAACTTAAAAGGCTATGGCAGAATAAATCAAAATCTAAAGGGGCTATAAAAAATAACCATGCATTGTTTGTACAATTTTGAAAAAGAAGCAGCAAAGATAGATCCAACTAACCTGAGCAACATTTGTTTGCTGTTTCAAAAATAAATCACAGCTTCATATGGCTACACTAAGGACTCATTTCAGACACACACACACAAAAAAAATTGTCAAGGGTATATATCACAAATAAAATTTAATAAAATCAAAACAAAAGTGGGTAAAAGTCTTTCTACAACAATCATGTAGGTTTCCAGTTTTGAAAGCATTACAACAACCAACACACAACAGCCCTTTAAAAGACAAGGCAGGGAAAAAACATACCTCGACACATTCTAAACAGTGTCAGTATATGGCCATCATCAAGTATCGCCTTTAGAATGTCATTAACCAAAGTGTCAAACAAAAACTCCAATTCCAAGTGACAATAAGTGAACCTTTTAAGAAACATTGAAAGAAGCTTTAATACACTAAATTTTACTAATGTCAACTTGCTTCAAATACCTAAGCTTTGAAACACCCAGCAGATTCAGTATCATTTTCCTAGGTTTTGCTGGGGTCTTTCCAGGTCTTCTACATCTTTCAGACCTAAATATGTCAAAATAAGTCTACACAATGATAATAAAACCCATCAGAATTCAGCTATCCTTTCTGCAACACTCAGTATTCACACCCCTCTTCACATTAATTCTTCACACACTTCATCCTTTTGCACACTTGCCTCTGTCTTTGAGGTCTGTTCCTACCTGTTGTTTCCTCCAGTTCTCATGCTTTGTGGTACAAAAAATGAACCCACAGGAAATACCCTCAAATCCCTACAACTCTGGCAGAAAAAGCAAGTTTTATGAGTGACAAGTGCATTCTCAGAACAGACAGCTATCAGCAAGGAATGTGGCTGCTCTGTGCAAGAAATCCAACCACCACTTTAGTGTCAAAAAACCCCCATCCATTATATTTGGAAAGGATAAATCATGCTGGAAAGACTTTCAGTAAGAGTGGCTGACAATAAAAATTGTAACTTTAAAGCAATCAAAACCTATGCTAGCACACTCCTTTCTGTGCCAACAAATCTTACCTTCTTCTGCCAGCTAGCACAATCCTATATTGCTAAATACACACACAATACAGCAGACTGAACAAAGAATCACCTAGTGGAGCAGGACAGAATAAAAACAAAAACATATACATGATTATAGAAAATTAAGAGACAAAAAAAACCATTGCTACACTATTTCTATGTATGTAAAAACCACTCATAATCAATTAGCATCTGAATTATCCTCATGGTTAAGAGCTAAACTGAAGCTTAGTGGAAGAATTATAACTGGTTACACCATACTTGAGGAATACTTTAAAAATCAGATCTATTAGAAAACATTCACATGATTTAACAAATGTGCAGGTTTATTGCACAAATTAGTATGCAACACCCACACAATTTCATTTAGCATTTAAGAACATTATTCAAAATGTTGTTAGCTGAAATTAAGTACATTTCTTTGCATATTGAGAGAGTTAAGTAGTGCTAGGAAATCTACATGTAGGAAGAATATTTTCTATTTTCCATTATTTGATTATTATTTTTAGGTACATTTGGCTGTGCTATAATCTCTATCCTACATTTTTTAAAAGCAAAGTATGTATGTAACAAGTGTTTCACATAATACAAAGCCAGTCTGTCCATATATTTTTGTTACTATCAACCGTAATTTCAAGTTGAATTTTATTCCATGTTTCTTAGTGGTATTTGCTGCTAAGCAGTTAGTTATTATTAGATTCCAGTGAACTGTTAACAACAAAGAAACATTCAACCAAACCTAAAAAAACCCAAAAAACCCAAAAAACCAAAAAAACAC
>JANHGB010035755.1:0-15041 GCA_026283785.1 Coracopsis vasa
CACTTCTACACACTTGCAGAGAATGTTTCTCATCAGTACACATAAATGTGACACTGCTGAGCCCTAAATAAGTAGAAAATAATGCATTTAATGCTCTGTTTGATTCAAAATGCAAAATATGGAACCTGTCCCATTTGTTGCTATGTGACATACTGAGGACTGATAGGCAAGTTTTATTATTATTAACTATACTTTGTTGATACATACTGTTGATTTACTAGTGATTATGCCACAGAGATAAAGATCCCTCCAGGGAGCAGCAGGGAGGGAGGTGTTTCTTCAGGAGCAGCTGTGCAGTTTAAGAGCTTCTTCTCTGTAGCAGGGATGTTTCTGCTCCTCAGATTGAGGGAAGACTAGCCGGAGTGAAACCATTCTTACTGGAAATGTACTGGATGCGTAGCTACTGTTCATCTGCTACAGGACCATATGGAAATGTTTTGCCCCTCTTTCAGGTTTGGAAAAATAATGCTCATTCCAAATCTCAAAAACATCAGCAGGAAGAAAATGATTTCAATTAGCTTCAGATCAATCCTTAAAAGCTGATGCTGCCTAAGCAGGTTACTGACTATAAGCTTGGGTTTAAGTCTTATGCCTCCAGTGGGACTGAGAAGTTCATCATGTTTTGCCCTAGTGACCGAGTAATACTCTCCGAAGTGCCCACATGAATGTAGGTATTCTCATTTATAAGTCTTGAGCAAAAGGAAACAAAAGTGTGTCTTCTGTAGCATTTTCCTGTTTTGCAGTGGGGCAGTTGTAATTGGAGATCTAGATTCTGGCAGCCCAGGTGGTACTGGACAGCATGTAACTCCACAGGCAATCCTACCAAATTCAGGGCTATGGCTGTGGGGAACTATCATGTCCTGTCTCTGAACTTAGTCCTCACTTTTTTCTTGTCTTCAAGAAAAATATTAGATTGTTAATTAAAGCATATTCTCAAAAATTTTTGTCTTTCTTAACAGATGAAATAACTTATGTCTTCTGACTAGTTTTGCAATACCTGCACCCATTCATTATTTCATATTCTGTTAAAATATGGTATATTCTTAAGAAAGGGAATACGTGCGGACTCCTGAAGTATTTTTAATACTATTAACCTGATAATAACTGATCAGCTTACACAGGGCTAGTTAGAAACTTTTTCACAAAAAATCTTCCATTAAAACAAATAATTGAAATATAAACATTTTATTAAATTCTAACAGTTTCTATTAAACTTCTCAGATGAGAGTCCAGAAGGAAACCTTGGATCCAGAGGGAAATTTTTGGTTAGAAACATAAAGGAAGGAAAAGGAAAAAAGATGCCCCAAACAAGCAAGGTCAATTGCTTGAGATGAGAGAAATGCACATTCAAATCCTTGCTCTTGATGCTTCAGAAAATAACTTGACGCAGAATATTTGCATCCCAAGTAACCATGACTCTATCTCCTCTTTCAGATTTTACGAAAACGTCAAAAAAAAGTCTTGTTTCCATCTCAGTGCAAAAAGGTTGGAAGTCTTGGCACCTCAAAAAGGTTGGAAAATCATTTCCCACTCAGTTCATTCAAGAACTCTAAGTTCAGGTAAAGTCAGGGTGAACAGGGGGTAGGCACTGCACTGGGATTTATGAAATGCCTGCCAAGTAGCCTGCTTTTAACGCACACCAGAGAATAGCATTCCTTACTAAAGAAGTCCTAATCAGCATCATGCATTTTTTAAAATTTGCTCAAAGGCTTATGTTCTTTAAATGACCCTTCCACCTACTCTGTTAATTACAAACTCCTGTATAAAACTGACTTTTCTATGGCCTCACTGTGAAAGCTACAGATTAGGAGCTACCCTTGTTTCAGACCCATGCATAAATTACACAGCATGTGCTCCAAGTGCACATCGGTTTTAAAATGTGTTCTATAAAATGGCTAATACTTAGAGCTTGCAATGTATACAGGACAACCAGTTAAAGATGGAGATGAAACATGTTGCAGGGATTTTGTTTAAGAGATGCTAAGAGATTTAGGGAACAGCATTAACTTTAAAACTGTTCCTTGACTGCTGCAAAAATTTGAATGGTACATAGCAAAGTTTCCAAAATTAACAGGTGCTTTTGTATACCCCACCTGGGGCATCTCAAGATGCTGATTTTCAAAAATTCTTTAACAATTTTGGCAAGAAAAACAAGTAGACAAAATCACAAGCGATCCCAAAATACCTTGGCTTCAATTTCCTTCTGGATATTGACATTCAGGCAAAAATGTTTCTCACGAAAAAATTAACTACCACGAAAGTTTCTCATGCAACTAAAACTCATTTGGTGAAAGGATTCTCAGGTCCCCAAATGGAATTTCTGAAACACATTTAAGAAACAAAGAGGGAGGGGGGAAAATCTCAGAGAAGCTGGGACATTTTGTTCTGCAGAGCAGGGAAGCTTGTTCTGCTTCAGCGTCTGCTCCACTCCACTCACTAGTTCTCATGTAAAAGCTCAGTGCTACAGTCTTGGAGAAACAACCTCAGCAGAACCAACAGAAAATTCGAAGTGAGGAGGAAACTTCAGCACATGGTAGAGCAGCTGAGTGCTAAGAATGGAAAAGAAATGAGCCCTTTATAACATGGTCCACATCCTAAAATCTACCTCTACTTCCCCTCCCCTGAAATCTCAACTGTTCTAAAGGGTAGTGCTATCTTTTTACACAGCTCTTATCCAACAACTTGCTCATAAAATGCTAAATTTTGTCTTTTAGTCTGCTGCAATTCCAAGACAATAACTTCCTATTGAAACTACATGGAGTGGCTACATGATACTGCAGTATGTTCTTTGCTGTGGAGATTACAAAATTAAGTTTATACTAATGGCAGTCCAACACAGATTCAGGAGTAATACCATAACTTTAGCTTCTAAAAAAGACGTCTAAAACATATTTTCAGGATATTCTTCACAGTTTCACAAAATGAACCTTGAAGTTGATAGAGAAATCTTGCTCAATTTAATTGATTTTGCATTGAGCTTAAATGAGAGGTCTCCACAGTGATTCAACAGGTAGAAGGAAAAAGCGTGGTCTTTCTTTAAAAGCTTGGGAGCAAAAACCTTTCTAAAATCAGGGTGTAATAACATAGTTAACACTGGCTCGTGATGTGCAATATTCATGAAGGGGATTATAAACCTGAAAAAGAAGAATTTATTCCCATTGGAAAGCAATGAATAAAGTAATGCTGTCATGAAAAACATTATGGCCTGCTCAATGCCAGCAAATATTCACTTTCTGGTTAAAGAACAGATAACTGTAATGGAAAACATGCATTAGGTAGACTGAGCTAGTAAATCTACCCATTACAGAATGAGAGACTCAAGTACTGAATTGGCTGTGCTAGCAAGCTGGCAAGGGGATATTGGTCCTGAGAGATGCTGTTGCCATCTTTGCTGAAAGGACAATTAACAATCATCTCCTTCACAGGAACACCCTCCTTTCCTTCCTATGACAACTGTGTGGTGGAAATGTGTCCTTGCCTTTTCCCCACAGGGACAGTGCAGCCTCAGGATAGAGCTTATTGCACAAGACCGTTCATTGAAAAACAGCTTTAAACTTCACCTAATCCTGCTGTAGAGTATATACAAATGCTGTAGAGAGGTATATTCCTCACACTGCCAAGCTTTGCCCCACACCAGCATATCCTGCTGTTTCTGTGTACTGTCCTCTTCAGGTGTCTGCTCTCACCTCATGGGAGTACAAATGCAAGGGAGCAGACATCTGTCAACATGATACTGCACCTTGAAGCAGACGTAGCACCACTCGCAACCTGAAGGGTAAGTCCCATCAGCAGAAACAAATCAGACTACAATCTCAAGATGAAAAACTATCCCCAAATCAGGCCTGACAACATCCACACTGTATTTTATTTACCATCAAAGGGGAGATACAAACCAACCCAAATTAGCATTGTCATTCCTTCTTAAACTGCACTCTCACTTCCTACAGAACTAATGGCAAATTCTTTGCATTTCTTGTCTTGCTTTCAGATCTGATCTTTAAAATGATGCACAGCGAATGGTAGGTGGGAGGGGGTCCCTCTAAGCCACATCATGTGCTTTATGGAGAGAAGCCAAGCAGCTACTTAGGCAACCATTAGGTTGGGAAACAATCGCTTCCATCATTCCCAACACGTGTGTCAACATAATTCCATGCTCTCTTTGTC
Source organism: Coracopsis vasa (assembly GCA_026283785.1). NCBI lineage: Eukaryota > Metazoa > Chordata > Aves > Psittaciformes > Psittacidae > Coracopsis > Coracopsis vasa. The sequence goes on from JANHGB010035755.1 coordinate 4,165, forward strand.
ATGCAAAAAGTCTTGGCAAAGTGACCGGATACATCCAGAAAGCAGGAGCAAACTAAGCTTATTATGTTAGCCGGAGATCTCACAGCATCCTCCAGTGCTATAGAAGGAGACTTCCCATGTTTTGCAGTGTAGGAAAGGAAACTCACTGTGCTGAAAGGGCCCAAGCCAAGCCTGACTTCAGAAGTGTATAAGAGAGATTATAGCTGGGTTTCATGGAAGGGGATCCCTCCTCTGACAAGCACAAGAGGCTGTGTCAGGCAGTGTGATAACAGACATTGCAGAAGGTATGACCCCTCACATAACTGCAGAGACTTCCCTCTCTTGTGCACTGGCTGGAAGCATTCCAGCCATACTAGTATGATTTTGCAAAGGAAACTACTGCCAATGGGAGTATCAGCTTCTCTAAACCTTTATTGTTGTCATTGGTAACTTTGGACTTTGTTTTTCTTTTAAAGGAAGATTCAATACATTTTACAACCATTAAACATCTTTTCTTCTCTCCAGCTATACTTGTAATTCTTACTAACAGCAAAAAGCTTGTGCACATTGGAATGGCTGGCAATACTACTCCGATGGTTTCTTTGCATGGTCAGGTACAGAAGGAAGACCCTTCAGTCTGTCTGAAATGTGCTAAATACATCTTTGGTGTTCTAGCAACTGAAAAGATGTAAATATCCAAGAGCATAAGTATTTATTTAAAGATAAGCAGCTAGGGTTTTCACTAACGATTTCTGCTGCATCTTTCAATTCAAGGTTCAGTGCTGTGAAAGTCCTAATATTGCTGGATATTTGCAATCAATTTTCAGAGCTTAGCTGCTTTGCCTCCATTCTGCCAGAGGTAACATACATTTTTTAACCCATTTTGCCTCTGGAATGCTAGCAAGTCCAACCTTGGTTTTAGTAATGCATTCGGAAAACACAGCTTCTCAGCATTCTGTGGTCACAAAGGTCAACAATGGCTAAAAATGAGGATGGACAAGAATAGTAAAAGCTTCTCCTACATGTTGCTGATATCTCTAATGAAAGCCGAGGATTTCTATTGATTGTTGTGCTTAAGCCTGTATCAGTCACACTACATACTTTGTTCCTTAAGATGCCAGATTTTTTGGCAGATCCTGTTACCACCCAAACACTCATGAATCAAGAGCTGAGAGTGCTGTCCAAATGGGAAAGTGTAGAAGAGCCCTTCCCCCAGCATTATCATTGAAGCAGGAATAAGCATTTGTTTCTGACTTTGTCTTCTCCCTGCTCCACCACTCTGGGTAAATTTACACTATGCAGCCCTCTGAAAATGTACATCAAATATTACAGAACAGTCATTAGCAAGTCAAATAAACCAAGAGAGTAAAAAGTGAACATACCTGTATAAGAGAAACGTTGTGTAGGCTAAGTCTGAAGAGGTAGTTCCTGCATGAACAAGCAGAAAAATTACAAACTGTTAGGCTACTGAAGAAGGATGAGAAAAGTTATAAGAGCAAGTCATACGTTTTGGTCATTCATTTCTACAAACAACAAGCCTTTCTTGGGCTCCTCTCCACAGAATGCAAAAATAGTTATATTCTCCTTGTTCATCAATGTCTTAATGAACCTTGTAACAAAGCTCAGAGCAGGTCTGGAATAAAACATTCCAGAATCCATAATGAAAAACCACAATGAAATCCCAATGACACGGGGACTATTTGCAAACCCTCAAAGGTCAAACTTTAGGTGAAGTCCTGTATGGACAGCACTCATGTTCTCTGCATTCTGAGAAAACTGGAGTTGGACAGAAGCCAGCTGGAGCAAAGCTGACTCCTGTGGTACATTCCTTCCAAGCCTGTCCTTGTGGGTACTCCCATTGAGAACTTTATGGAAAAGGAGGAGAAGAGGACAGATACTTCTCAGCAGAATCTCTCTGCACAGAAAACTAGCAGGGAAATCAAGGCAGTGACTGCAGATACTCCCAATACTCCTGTCATTGCATCTCCACAGGCAAAGCAAGGGAATTCCTGACAGAATTCACTGTAGCATGAGATACAACACATCCACTGAGCCCCTTCTGCATGTTCGTATCACATCACAAATAGGAGGGAACACACATTTGTGTAAACATCTATGGATGAGGCTTAGTTAACAGGATTTATTTCACATATTTGCTTGCTAAGACAATGCAGTTACCAGGAATAAACTGATTTATTAAGCCATACGGAACTGATTGTGTGCTTGACGGTTTTGGGCATGGCTAACTTCATACCTTTCATACCATCTGTCAGGGGTTTAAAGAACTGTGATCCTTTTCCAACATCCCTGTCACCACAATCTCCCAGAGAAGATACTTTTATATTATACCGGGTGAACTATGTTTTTGGAGATAGCTCTATTTAAATTGTAGAAAGTGCAGCTTTGATGATATAGCTTCATCTGCTGTAAAAGTACCAGTATACAGACATTCTGATACCTGGTAAAAACGTCAAGTTCCAGGCCTAGGTCACTGAAGTCAGAGAAATCAGTGACAAGCTCCTATAGTGAGGAAAAGGTCCTAAAGACTCTTCTGGATAGTGTTGTTTAGTGTCTATAGCCAGCAGCACACTCTGCCCAAGCAAAGAAAGTAATTCAAACTTCAACATACAAGAGATTCATATTGGGAGGCAATGCTGCAAGGCATGGGCAGTTTTTCCTTCTTCTGTTTTCTCTCACTTGTATATCACCTCACCTAAGTCATAATCAGAGTTGCATGTATACTTTGACCCAATTTATGAATAAATCAAAAGGTCTCAACTGCTGCTGACTGTCAATAAAGGATGGGAACAAGGATGATGGGGAACTTAGGAAGTCATACTCCTGGTACCAAATCTTCAGTTGCTGTAGCTCTGATTTGCACCATCTTATTCTATATTGGGACTGGTTACCCAGAGAAGAATAAGACCCATTAGCAATATCTCAACAAAATATATCAGTAATTATTATACGTCATGTAAGTATGCAGAGAAGTACACACACACACAAACCCTCTATCTTCTCTGCTAGTCCTATCACTGGAGATCCAGCAGTGTCTCAGAGGGCTGTGTACTTTCTCAACTAATTTGTTATTAACTCTTCAGCACTGGCTACAGACTTAAATATTATGTCCTGCAGATGCAGGCACAGACCAGAGACACTAAGCTAACACATAGCTGAAATTTCAGAATGGAGATAAATTCTCAGCCAGTGGCTGATCTGACAGCTCCCTTAGAAAAGCACATGCTACTCTCACCAAAATATTAATGCAACTCCGTGACAAGAGACATCATAGAATAAGCCTTCTCCTAGAGAAGTTAAGCATGCCACTGGTCTCCAATCTTACAACACCCTAAGGAGAAAGGTCTCATAGCTAGGGACTTGAAGTTGCTATCCCGTTGTTAAGCATGCTATTTAAATGCATTGATTTTGGAAGTCTTATAATGCAGATTTGAGTTCCTTGTTTTAGTCTGCTAAAAAGCTGGACAGTTTGACTGAGTAATAAATTTTAATATTAGAGGTTTTTTTTCTCCCTGATAGCACTGCAGAGCAAATTCAATTAAAATATCCTTAATGGAACAGATGTATCTAAAGGACACAATTTTTGTTGCACTCAGCCAAAACAGATGCAGACAGGAGTAGTGTCTATTTAAATAAAGCCAGTTTCTATCCTCTCAGTGACTGCTGTGTAGCATCTGGACGAAGCCGCTCCCGTGGCTGAGACCTAAACCAAGCAGGAATGTAGTACTAAAATGTGAAAAGCACAATGATCTTCCAAAGGCATCATGCTAACCTCAGCTCTCTAAGTCTTACCTTGTGGCTTTCTTACAGAAAATAGGGCTTCTCTACATTTTTTATCAGCTTGCCTCACCTAATGTGTGCACAGCCACTGGCAGTTCTTTTTTGCTTGATCCTTCTTATATCTCTTCAGCAGTAATACAAACATTGGCAGGCCGACCAGGCTATCAGAGGCACCTCCAGACTCCAGTTGACCTGTGCAGCTAGAACTGACTAATCCTTAATTAATAACATGCTCTTTTAGCCATACTTCTGTAAAGCTATACCGAGAGTAAAAGGCCAAGGGGAAAGATCTGCTGAATAAGACAGTGCCATTTTTATGAACTGCATTTTAACTGCAATTTCAGCCCAAGAATGAGCAAGGTTTCTGAATGATGGGCATGGTTTATTGTACCTTGAACTGCCCCATTTGTGTCCTTTTTTCTGCTTGTGTTTGAAGTTATGTCTGTTTAATACCTTGCTGAACTATAATTTAAAGCAGCTGAAAGAGTAGGCTTAAGAAATATGAGAGAACACTGAGATCTCTACGTGAACGGATGAGGTGCCTTCTTGGTATTTTTCTTCTTTTTTTTTTCTCCCATTTTGTCTTGTAAGTGAACATTGGCTAATTCCTTCCTCTCTTCAATTAAACCCATTTGGAGTAGGCCAGAAGAGAGATTGCCTGATGCAACCAGCTATTCTGATAACTCCTCCTGCATGAAAAGCTGGTGCACAAAGTTGGAGGGATAGGACAACCTTCTCGCTCACTTTTTGTCCTAAAAGCTATGAAACTTCACTCCACAGTATTAAAACACAAGCTTTGTTTCATCCCAGAGCTGGCTGCATTTCAGCCATCTCCAGAGCAAGTGGCCATGCTCCTCTAAGTACTCTGGGACAAATGGTATTATACACATTAAAAGCTGCCTCAAACTGCTAATTATTATCACTACTTTCTTATTTATGAACATCAGTGCATTTCTGAAAAAGCCCACGTTAAACAGTAATGCGCTGAAGTCTCAACCAAGACTGTGGTTTTGTTGTGTTTAGGCACAGAGTGAGTTGATGGTGGTTCCTTTGGAGACTGAATCACAGCAGATGCCTATTTAAACAACCTGAGAGAGTAGTTCCTCTCTCTGTCACCTCTGATTGTGATTCCTCTCTCTGTCACCTCTGATTGCAGGATGATATTATCCCCAGCTCAGACATAGGAAGGTGGCTGCTCTAAGACCCTCATGGTTTTGAAAAATTTGCCATCTACATATATGCAGAAGAGTAAAAAAGAGACATTGTTCCCATTGAAATTTAAAGCACAGATTGACCAATTCAGTCAATGTCACAGAGTATATCTGCAGCACAAGCAGGAGCTGATCTCCTGGTCCATTAGTCTATGCCCTGGTTAGAAGAATAACTTGTCCCTGAAGTTGGGGCACAGCTTGTAAACCTCTGCTGAAGTGCCATTTACACTTGTGGAAATTGGGTAGATGTTGAATTACTTTCCCAGACTGGGCCCTCTGTGCTAGTCGGCATATGAACACAGCCAAGCTGCAGTATAAATCCTGTAAATGTAAGCATTTGTTAATTGGCTTCGCAATTTGTATTTGGCTGGCTTGTAAAATGATTAAGTGCTCACCGTGCCTGGTACCACAAAGCATATGTACCAGAACAGCAGGAGAGCAGCTGAGATGTGTTTCGAGAAAGGATGGAAGAATATATCCACTTAAATCTGTTTGCCATGACATTCCTAAGTCAAAGCTGCTTATTAAGTGTTTATTTCATATAGCCAAGTGCACCTTGGATGAACTCTGTAACGTGCTGCCCATGCACTTGTTCACACATTGCCTGGCCTTGAAACAATTTACAGGGAAGGCAAAGTACTTCGTCTACGATGCCACTGAGCAACAGAGCTACAAGACAAATTAAACCCTTCCAACAGGAAGCCACATAATAAGAGTGCTTGAATAATAGCAGAGACCCTTCCTCTGAGGAGTTCCAAAATTATAAGGGTTGCAACATGCTTCAGTCACTTGTTCAGGCCTCTTTTTCAGTGCCTCTTTTCAGGCACTACATCTGTCAGCACTGTGCTGACTGATTAAAAGGTGCTTCCTCCTAATTAAAAGAGAGCATTATTTACAGTTCTGCTGTGGTGGATCAGGGGGGACATCCCTGCAGTCAGTGGACTGAACGGGTGTAAATGAAAGGCTACTGTGGTTTCAGAATATTTTTTCTATTTAAATGAGTAAGGTTCATTTATATTTCCCAACTCTGTCCCCTTCCACACATACCAAGCAAGTAAGATAGATACCCTCTCTGTGCTTCAGGACAATCCCTGCTAGCAAATCAGGAGCCACGAGATTCCCAGTGCTGACCACCACCAGAAGCTCTCAGGACTTTGACATGCACACAGAGACCAACAATACACTGCTTTATCTCAGCTGGTCTGTATCACTACAAGACATGTACACCTGCTTGCGTGTTGCTACATGCCTGCACCTTTGCAGTGAGCGCCAGAAGCTTGCCCCTCCCTCGTTACAGGGCAGGCTGCCTTTGTACACGGACATTTACCCTGCAAGTAATGAAAAAGCCAACAGAAGCTGACAATAATGTTTGATAATTAAAAAAAAAAAAAAAAGAGTTTAGGAAAAGCTGAAGAGAGCTGAGCAAAGAGTCACTCTCCCTTCGGGGGCTATTACTGCACTGAAACAGGCATCCAGCACAGCCTAGGTGAGGTATTGGCAACTCACTGATGGTGATCTCAGAAGGCATTCCCTATACTTGTAGAACAGAATACAATATATCATTTCAGCTGGAAGGGACCTACAACAATTATGTAATCCATGCCTGACCAAGTCAGGGCTATCCAAATACCTCTTAAACACTTGGAGCATCAACCACCTCTCTAGGAAGCCTGTTAAAGTGTTTGACCAGTCTCTCGGTAAAAACATGCTTCCTAACGTTAGTCCAAACCTCCCCTGGGCACAGCTTTGAACCATTCCCATGCATCGTACTACTGGATACCATGGCGAAGAGATCAGCATCTTCCTCTCCACCTCCCCTCCTGAGGTGGGGATTGTGCTGCAATCTGGAGCCAGGTCTGCAAGAGGGACTCACAACTGTCATAGCATAGATAATAAGAAAAATAATTAACAGAACAGGGTCCTTTGGGCAGCACAAAACAAGACACAGAATTATGCATGTGACAAACTGAATGTTCCCTTCTGGCACTCCTGGAAGCCACGTCCTGGGAGTGAGCCTTGGGCTAGGAGCCAGCAATTTCTGTCAGCTCTTCCTATCTTTGCTCCTGAAGGCCTTAGATACACTTTATACTTCCACACTACATGACAAACACAGCTTAGCTGTGCTTCATGACTCCCTGGGAGCTGGTTAGTATCATTCCCCCCTAATACTAATGGAGAAAATGAGGCAGAGACAGGTTAAATGACCTTCTCCAAAGCACACAGCAAGTCAGTGATGGAATGGAGATCAGACTCCAGGGCTCCTGGCTACCAAATCTCATGCTACATTAATGCACTGTACTTCTATGTGGGTTCAGCTGTGGCTGAACTTATCAGTTGGTTATCCACATTTCTGAACTAGCCAACCGTTCTAAGAAACCCAGCTCCTGAAGGATGATTCTGGCCTTTGCTCTCAGAAGGAGTTAATTACATGCCTGATTCAGAGTGTAATATGACAATCTGTTTGCAAAGGCTACTTCAGGGATTCACTTGAATGGCCTGGCATACACATGCTGGAGAAAAGGTGGGGAGCCAGCATCTCCCTTATGACCTGTATCCTTATTCACCAGTAATTTTGTTTCTATTGAAGAAAAACTTGTCCAGTACATCATCCTTCCTTAAAAATCAGTAGATGTTCAACAGAGAACCATACTAAACAGCATACAGTAATATGATGCAGATACTGTATGAGCAATTGTTTTTCCCAAACCAACGTTTCTCAGTGATAAATCCAGCCAGAGCTAGAGGAGCATTCTCTTAGAAGAAGCTCCTTATACAAGCAGCATATCATTCTTAAGCAGCATATCATTCTTAAGCAGCTTCCAAATAAAGCCAGGGTCCCAGCTACTGTTTCTGGGTTGCCACTAAGGCCCATTTAGTACTTCTCAGCGGAAACAAGGACGAAAATCAAATCCTCTATATTCCAGTCAATGGAGGAAAACTACCATCAGCTTTAATGGCACAGATCTGTTCAGGCTACATACTCTACACTCAGAGCCAGCTCTAGGAAGAGTCTAAAGAGGTAGATACTTATAGCTGCAGACCATTCAGGACAACAACAAAGCTGAGGCACCCCTCAGACTATACCAGGATTCAGAAATCTACATGGATGGCAGCAGCTGTGGAAGGGAGATGCAGGAAGGAGATTGGCCCTTGGATTGACAGCCATGTCCCCTCTTACATCAGCTCGCAAGGAGAGCAGCAAGCTGGCTCTGGTGTCTCTGGCCCTTCTCTTTTCCCAGGGCAGGAGAAGCAAAGCCTCGCTCCAATGTGATCCCACCTCCTTGGAGGTGACAGAGTTTGCCATGGCTCTCAGATGCCCGCTGTTTTCTGGAGAGTAGCCATATGTGCACACTTAGAGAACACGGTGTGGGGGTATTCTGTAATATTGTTTGAACATATTTGTAAAAAGCAGACCAATTGCAATTTATTTTTTTCTTTGTTACATTTCCCTCCCTCTGTTTCACTAGATGAGTTTCTTTAAAACCTCAGAGATGGAAACTGAGCCAAATTTTCAGAACTCGTGTGTGGGTTTGTTCCTATTTTCCTGGAAGAGCGAGTCCATCTCTCAGACCATCACATTTTATCCCACATGCCACCTCAAGTCTCTCTTGAAATGTGTGTGGCTGACAGCTCTTCTATCCCCCTCTAATCCAGTTGGCAGAGTCACAGAGCACTTAAAGCACCTTGATATGGCCCTGAGCTGCATGGGGACCTTTGATCTCCTATTTGCTGGTTTTAAACCATGACACCATCACTTTTAGTTGTGCTTTCAGTAAGTAATACTGTAAAATTCCTCTTCTTTTGATGCGCTGATTATCGTTCAAATATTCCATGGCAGCCCCCCACCTGCCTCCTTAGGCTGATAAACATGCTCAGTTCTGTCAGGCTTTTCTCAAACTCTGGATGAGTTCAGCATGACTTGTATGCAAATACTGATAGAGTTGGCTGGTGAGCTTAAGTTATTGCCAACCAATCCCTTCTATTTGACGTGGGGTTTATAGCTTTGCAGTGGCATAGAACAGTAGGTTTAGCACCTAAACATCTGGATATAAACTGATATGCAAGTCACTGTGGTGAGCCCTGCCATATAAAACTGACATATCACCAATTTAACCACAGCAAGAGTATTTTCAGTAACGCAAAAGGACACAGCTCTGCAGACCTATCCTGTGATGCTGTATAACACATCGGGTCCAAGACCTCAAGGCTTTTGCTGAAGTATCCTGACCTTGTGTTAGCTTGCACCCCACTCTCTGAAATACAATCTTCAAACCTAATTATTCTCAGTGTGTTACTAAAGCAAGTGAGCCTCTCATGGGTGGCTGCTTTTGTGATAGGGTATCAGCAATTTTCATTTATCTGGAATACGAGATATGTTTCCAGTCAGGCCTGCAATTTGCTGTGTGAGGATGCTTCCTATCAGCCTGTGCTGCACCAAGATTGCCTTTCAAACAGCACTGGCTGAGCAGCCACTGGCCATGAGTCAGACGGAAGCCTGGTTCCTCCGATGTTGGGCGAATGTGCACAGACTACCATGCTGGTGAGGTCATTTGCAGAGAGGTAGACGGTACTGCCTTGCAGGTGATTTGAAGGACTGTTTTCTCTGCCAGCAAGATGACAAATCAGAGATTGCTTCACCCGCTTCTCCATCTACAACACCTGAGGCAAGGCTCTTTGCTCTTCTGCAGCTGCAGTATCTTCTGTGCATTGGTCCAGCCCAGCAACCTGACTCTGCTGCAGCATAACATTTTATTTGATTTATCTCTTGTGAGTTAATTAAAATTCTGTTTCTTTGCTTGAGAAAATGCACAAATTTTAGCTAAAAAAAAAACCCAAAACCATTCACTTTCAACAAGATTTAGACCAGGCTCCAAAGTTCCCAGAATCCTATAATTACAAAAATTGTCCTTTTGTCCTTTCCTGTCCTCTCCTCCCCAAGCAGGAAATGTCAGGGACACCTCAGATTTTGGGTAGGCAAATTCAGACTCCCTGTAGATCAGCAGAGGAAAGCCAAATCTATAGGTAAGAACCAGAGACATCCCAGTGGGGCTTCACCCCTCCACCCTTATACAAGGCTGAGCTGACCTCACCTGGCAGAATATCAGAGAGGAAAATCTCCCTCTGAACTACCCCAGGCTCAGTCAGAGAGGTTAAAACCTGCACTTTAAATCACTCTTTTGTGTGATTTTGTTCCCTGTGTAAAGAAACTGTGCATCCCCAATTATGGCTTTAACTAGCTGCAATGCCTAATCACAGGTTTCTCACCTTCACCATATTCTTCGCCATGCAGGTCAGGCATGACGTTTGAAAAACGTCAATGCTCCTTTGAAAGTTTCTGTTAATTTCAGAGACTGATTCTCCCTTTTATTTCTCACATCACCATGTTATCTGCCCCCCTCTAGACCTCAATACCAGGATGCAACTTTAATTAGAGCATTCTTTTGTCTGATAAGAAAAATCACAGTGAGAAAGGATGGTATTTGTTGTTCTAGGTTTCTCTGTAGCAGTGCTTTCAGCTACCCTCCTACAATCTGGATATAATAAAACAACATTATCATGCTCTTTGCTTGCTCACGTCCTCATTAATACCCCAACTAGCAAGGTAATTTCTCAGCCAAACGTGACTTAGTAGGGGATAAAGCTGGTGCAAGGCAGTGTGATACTAATGCAAGCCATCAGAAATGGCAGCAGCTCAGCTCAGTCAGTTTGTCTCAGGAAAGTATTGAGTCAAATCCTGTAGTTAGGGATGAACGGCATGTCATTCCTGGCTGATAACAGGACAAGCCAGTGGACTATTTAACCTTTGGCTATGCCCATGTGGTTGTGGCCAATGTTAACTTCTTTGCATGTTAGTCTCTCCACGCTGCATGACAGCTAACATTTTCAGCC
>JANHGB010035760.1:7935-20076 GCA_026283785.1 Coracopsis vasa
AGAAAATTCAGCTGCCAGTATGAAAGGATTTTAACATTACCATTACAAAACCACAATAAATTAGCACACAGAGCTGCCCAGATATGAACAGTTCAAGTCTGAGATTTTGGTAGGCTAAAAAGAATCTGTTACGCCTGATCTACCTACAAAAAGGAACAGTCTGTAGCCACATCAATAAAAGCAGAAGTAGTGTTGTAGCTACTATCACACTCAGGACTTTCAGCATAGCCAAGAATTTACACAGCTTGCAAACAGAAAATCAAGACAGAAGGAGAAAATGTTAAAATTACAGCTCAGTAGTTACAACTCTATGCTTCTATATATATACGCAGTTAAAAGTAAAGCTTTAAAAACAGGGAGGAGGAAATCTAATTCTGATCAGCTGGTTGGTCAGAACCTCTCATGAACAGTGATAGAACAAAGCATCCAGAACATTACATGTAATTTAGAGAAAGGCACAAAGTATTTTGATTCCAAGCCAGTTTGAACAGTGCAGCCATACTGTCTATCACTATTTTTGAAACATCAGTATAGACAAAGAACAGATTTTAAACAAAAAACAGTCTTTGCAAGTGGGAACAGATGAAATGGCTACTGGAAAGACAGACAGTAAACAGGAATTAAACCAGCACATATTCACAAACATCTCATACAATGGGAAACAGCCAGTGTAAATTAATGTCAGCTTCGTTTGAAAGCTTTAATTAGCATGAAAACTTAAGAATGATCATTTCTGGCAGATGGTGCACTTCAACACTTCCTAGCGGAAGGCTCAGCAAGGAGAAGATAGTGATTTAATGGAAATGTGTGACCACACAGTTTCTCCCAAAATATCCAAAGCTCTATTCATCGAGGAGTCCATACCTCACATACAGGGCAAAGACAAAATTAACTCATCTCTGTCTGTTAAATGCTAAATTTCTCATACACAGATTTCTATCAGTCAAGTGTATTTCCTAAAAAGTCTGAGTTGGACACACATGAAACATGAAGGGTTTTAAATAAGCACTTTACTCTACAAACTGCATAAAAATCGATAACCTTATTTGTAAGAAATTGTGTCTGGCTTGGATTTTACTACTGTGCCAGATTATCCATCCTGAAATTTGTATTAAGTTCCTCCAAAGCATCACAAAGAGAACACAAACAAACAAAAAATCCAACAAGGCCAACTTTGTGCAAATTTTGATCCTATTTCTGGCCTCTTGACAGTTTACAATTTCACACCAGAGCTGTTACCAAACTCAGTTTCACTTCATTTTTTTTCCAAAGCCCATTTGTTTCAACAAGAATACAGGCTGGGTTTTTTCCCTATTACTTTGGAGGCAATAGAGGAACTACCAGTACTGAGAAAGGAGTATCTTTTTTTCTCTCCTTCACCATGCTTTAATCAGATTGTGACAATCACATCTTTATTAGCCTGATTCTCCAGGGACGAAATGTTAAAACTATCATACCACCTGCATTATTTCTCTCCCCACAAAGCAACTTTGGAACTAATGACCTGTTTGACAGTGGGGTCTCAAAAATATATTTCTCATAATTTAAAAAAACAGGAAAAGTGGCTACAGGCAGCACAGGGAACCACTTCCTCCAGGACAATTTGCTGAGAGGAAGACTGTGGCAAGAGGTTCAATATTTATTAGCCAGAATCCACATAAGAAGAAACACTATGAATAGCCTAACCATGGAAATAGTCTTTGTTGATGTTTATTCTATACTAAGTACTGAAGAATACATGCAGCAGCACCCATGACTATGGAATGGATTTGTGTTGTCTTCTAAAAGTACAAATTTCAACTCAAAACCACCACTCAAGGAAAAGCCTCCAGAATGTGTCTTTTGCTTCGTCTTCTTCTTTCCCTGGTTTGTGAATTGGCTGACTAATAATGAACAGCATATATGCAGCCCTATTGAAATTCAAACAAAATACAAGCTTTGTAAGAGAAACATGTCTTTTGGAATCAGATTCTGTTAGTTTTTATGAACCCGTTAGTTTTCCTTTATTATGAAGTTTAGGAACACAGAATACTATAGCTGTCAGCTCCCAGACAATCCAAGCAGCTATTACTTCTTCTGCTACCTCTTGCAATGAAACAGAGAGCACAGTATCAATAGAGTGGAATCTACTTGTGCTTTGGAATATTAGCAAAATATCCTTTGCTCCATCCATTTTCTTAACAACACTCAGGTATTTCTTGCATCTCTACACTGAGGAAGCATTTAAGGAAGATCATATTTGAGCCAGTACCAGACCTACAGAGGCAACTCCTACCTTAACCCAAGACTACGTGGGTGCTATTGACATCCAACTGAAATAGTGTAGAATGTCAAAATTGGCTTTTGACAGCTGGCTTCATCACTCACTACAGTCAGACTTGCTGTGATAGTGGTAGTTCTGCATTGCTTTTAGGTCTTGTTTATTGGATATTGGACTGCATTAATGAAAATGCCACAAGTCTGCTACACAGGAATGACAGTCAAGGAGAACCATAATTATCCAAGGGCACAGGTAATTCCAAATAACACCACTTCTTCTGTTAAATCAATGTAAGTTCAAGTTTGTGCTTTTAACAACTTGAGGCTATAATTCATGAAATACCTGATTTTTGCTCAAATGTAGGTATGACAAATCTACCTAATAAGGACTGCAGACTCATGATGTGCTTGGTCACACGAAAACTGAAGTGAGTTGGACATTTCCAATATTTATTTATTTGTAATTAATTATGCCTTGTAAGTCTGCAACATTAAGAGTGCTTTTGTAGGTCAGAATTTTATTTTTCCATGTTAATCCAGAAGATAAACATGGAAAACCCAAGAGAAATTCCATAAAGACATATTATTTTCAGTCATTTAGATGTAAAAATCCTGAGATAAAATAATCCTATAAATAAATTATTACACATACACTTCATCTTGGCTACATAGTAATGTAATCAGGTAGCTGTAAGACAGGATAGAAGTTTCTGAAAATCAAGAGTTCCATTAGGAAATGACACAATTCATTATCGCTTTCCTACTCTTGCCTTGGCTTATTTTTCGTTCCACAAAATTGTGTATGTAGAGACTATATTACTCATTTTGAACTACTGAAAATGTATCACAGTTATGTTTTCTAAGTAGATCAAACTTAAACTATGACATGTCTGAGTCACAGTTCAGCGCAATCAGATCCATGTGCACAGAAACACTGTAATCCCAATGACTATTAGCTCTGGCTCACTGACATGAAATACTTAGGTTGAACAACCCATCATGGAAAAGTTTGATTAGGATGTGTGTTCACACTAAGTTTTGTGAAGACCATTATAGTATTGAAACTGATTTACTCCTGAATAAGGATATCCATGTAACATTATACTATTTCACAAGTTCCTACACTGAAATGAAAATATTATGGGGCTTCTTTGATATAATTCTGATAAGGGAACATGGACTTCCCTGTACAATTAGTTGCAGCTAATTTCAACATGTCTGAGCATTAGAATATATACCTTAGCATATATGGCAAAGCGCTTACCACAGGAAAATAAGACGTGCTCTCTTGATTTTCTCTTAAAGTGTACTAATAAAAAGCGCAGAGTCATTCCAAAACTACCCAAAAAGTGATGTATTTGCTGACTGTCATACTGGTAGTGTCTTCTGCTCTAATACAACTGGGCTGTCAAGTCATGGAGCAGAATGTATAAAGATTCATTGTAAAAATTAAAGAAAGCAAAAGTTAGAAGTTGTTACCACAGCATTCCATGAGTGTCTTAGCAAAGAAATTGGAAGATCAAATCCAATTGGAACAGCACTTGCTGCTATGACTCGAAAGACACAAATTCTACTAACAGTTGCACTAACAACATTGCAATAACAACAAGATTAAAAATCTCTTGTTATTTCAAAAGCATCATATTTTAATTCTGATCAGGCAGAAGTTCTCTACATTTTCCTCTCAAGCATTTTGTTCTAACACTTACTGCTTGTGCAAAAGTGGTCTTTACAGGACAAGGAAAGTTATCAGTTAAAATTATAAATATATTTAACAGGGAGCCTTTGGTCTCTGGAGAAAAAATATCTCTTGCAAATCATGTTCAGTAACTCCTCTTCAGAAGCAAGACATAACATAAAACTTCAGCGTATACTTCCATATTCTTTCCATAGCAGCAGCCATGGCTGCTTGTGCTCTCTCTAGAAGTACGCAAGTCAAAGAAGCAAATTACATTAAAAAGCCAGTTCACATAAGCAGGTCCATTTCAAAGGTCAGTGACAGAGGAATACTAAACATACTGAGGCCCTTTCTTCCTTCAAAGTGAATACAGTATAGAGAAGAAAGATTTATTTTCAAATGAGAAGAAAGCTTGATCCTGTATGCCACAAGCAAAAAGCATACAAAACCCACTCTACACATACAACCCCATATAAATAGAACTGTCCCTCCATCACAAGATTTGAGATCAAGAGTGTCATACAGTGATGAACACAGCAAAACTATAAATCCTTATTCAGAACCTGTAATTTGGTTATCTTTTCTCAACCTTTAAGGCTGTCAGCCAAGCAATCTAACACTCTCACCTTTGTGCCTTTATCTGATCCACAAATTACATGGAATTTTTCTTGTGTTAGCTGGGATTTTTCCCATTTTATAGACCTCAACGTCAGAACAACAAAAAGAGACATTTACAAAATTAAGTACTTTTTGTGTAAGTAATGAAATATCAGTGATGATAATAAATTCATAAAAGAAATGCTAGCTATGAGAGTGTAATTCTTTCTCAAGAGTCACAGATATTATAACCAGGAAGTCAGGCAAGAATAATAAACAGGGGTAATTTGCCATTAACTCATTGTGTACACTGGGGTCCACTGAAATCACTAGATCCCACAAAAGTGGGATCCCACATGCCTTAAACAGGCATGAGTATTTAGCAGCCCATATACTGACTGATCTTGCTGCAAAAGGAAAACTATTTTGAAATCTGAGCTATTAAGAATTTCTCAGAGTTCCTGAAATCTATGCATCAGACTCACTCCTCACCCTCCCCATCCCTCACATGTTGCACACTATTTTTTGTTTGGCTTCTTCCATCAAGACCTAAATTGAGTACTAGGCAGAAAAATCAACCTCAGTTAAATGCAGAGTTATAATAAACAGCTACACCTATAACTGGACATTTAGCAGTCTAAAAAAACACGAAACAATTCCTAGGCAAAAACATGTAAATTAAGGTTTTACAAGGTACCTGGCATGGAGTTTGTTTCTCTTCCCATTTTGCAGAGGGTACTCTTCTATAACATCCTGCATAAAAGGTGGCTGCTGCCAGTGTGGCCTGGTGTGTGGCAGTGTTCCCATGTGGCTAAACATATCACAAGACCTAGTGGGAACTGTCACCTTCTTCTTCCTGGGAAGAGTGCCATGGATGGAGACATCTTGAAAGGAGCCAGAGCAATGCTCAGTTGGCAAAGGTTTAGTGCTCAAAAGGTCCATGGAAGAAGCTAATGAGAACTGGTGGTTCACTGGACCATCTCTGGGAAGACTTGAATATTTTCCTGCAGCTATCATTTTTGGTTCTGAAAAAAACAGAAACAAAATTTTTCATAGCACATCAGTCAACAAAGCCCTCTCTTTAATGGAAGTTCAATAGCATGACTAACAAAGGCATCTAAATTTTAACTTCTGCTTTGCTTTGAGGCAGATACCTCAAGATGTAGCCTGTATTATAATCCAGTCACGTTGCTCCAACTGCACATCAAGCACTCATGTATATTAACTTTTAGACATGTGAAAAGTCACAACAAAAACCAACCAATCTGGAAACACATGCAAGGGCAGGCAGGCCCTGAGCAATTCTCCATTTTCATCCACAAAGTTGTACTTTTTCAGCTCCTTCGCATCCTCTGAAGACTCGGGTGTCAATTTAGAATCATTATCTAGAAGCAAAGTTTTAAGAATATTTTGACAAAAAAAATAAAGGACACGATAGCTTGATTTGAGAGAATATGTTTCTAAAGCTAGTAGTTGTCACACTGTTTCTGAAGAGTCTTACTCAAGTAATAAATCTAGCAAAGAACTAGTCACGTTTCTAACAGGCTGTAAACTAAAGGGTTCTACCCAGAGATAAGGGCAGAAGCAGATTATCGGAATTCTCTTCCTGAGCATACACAGCCTGCTGGCTAAAATTGTTGTTGACATTAGGGATTTGCATAGCTGTCAGTCTCTTGTATAATCAATTACAGCCTGCCATACAGTAGAGGTTTTTCTGTTATTGTGAGCAAAAAGCTTCATGACACAAACACTTCAGGCACATTAACAAATTGCTGTGCTGTTCCTCAAAAAATGCTGCCTTGTGCTCACTTTATAGTGCTATATTACAGAAGACAGGCTGCCTTATCCTATCTAGTCATATTAGCATGCAAAAGCCACTCTACGGAACATACCCACAGATCTAAAGGTCAACCAGTTCTATGTTATTAACCTATGTGGTACACAACCAGGTGCAGCAGAGATAGATGTGAAATCAGCAAGCAGACAGAGCTTTTGGCAATAACACTTATGGGCAGGGAGAATTTGCTCTGACCTTGGTCAGCTTTCATGCTGGAAAATAACAGCAGCACCCTGAAGGCCCAGCAGCCTGGAAGTCAGCTCGTTACAGCTGCAAAAGAATTCCTTTGGGTTTGGGGAACGTATAGGTGTTACAAGAAAAACAGCTGCCTCTATAGTCCTCCTGTTCTATTCTCCAACCTCAGCATCACAGGTGCTTTCAAAGTGTTGCTGCACTGAAGCTACTGTACTTCTGTACCCAGAGGTTATCATAACAGGTTTAGTTTTAGAGTAACACTAAAGCTCATCTCAAATTTATGAAAGTATTGTGCTATTTTCTGTCAGCTGCATTGCAGATATTCACAGACTGGATAAAGCTTCAGACATGAACAACAAATGCCTTTCCACTTCTCTTTTATTGAAAGTCCTACAATAAATATTCATAAAATTATAAAGCGATTATAAATAATATTTAAATGTTATATTTAAATATTATGATAAATAATATTTAAATTTATTTTTTTACTCTTCCATTTGCCAAGGCTGTCTGAGCACCGCTACTACGTACTATAGTAAAAAAGCCTCTGGAAAAAGCACCTCTGTCCACAGAATCTGTTTGACTTAGGTCAGGTTTCTTGTTGAAAAAACTAGAAAAGAGTTCAGAAGTTAATAAGGACTGACATTTTTAGTTACACAGATCCAAACAGAATTCAAAATACTAAAGAAACCAAACTACACTCCCACAAAAAAAATATGCCATAAATTATCATATGGGCCTTGACGTGAAATACTAATTCACCCATCCATTTATCATGTGTTTTGAGGACATACTTTCTAATGGCTAGTATTAAAAATATCACATAATTATGTTCAAAATAATACAAAAGTGCTGTAAAGTCAGTTTTGCCTTACAATTGTTCTAAGCAAAACAACTGGTCCAGAGACAGGAAGATCTAAAATGCAAATGCTACAATGCCACAAAGCTACAACGTGCTATAATTAAAAGCAAACTGACAGAGCTTGTTTCCAGTAAATTCAGCTTTCTTGTTAGAGAGTTATGATAAAAATTACCTCAAAACAATAGCTGAGGGGTGAGGGGGAAGTGAGGGGGAATTCACACAGTCATTGAAAATTCAATTTTGTAGTAAGGCAACAAACACCATTTACAGAGTCAGAAATGGGAGGATAGCTCACTCATACTGTACAAACATTGTTATTCTCCTTTTGGGGGCCACTGAGATTCTGAATGTAAGAATCTTGCCTTCTTATTGGTTTATAAAAATCACCTTCAAACCTCTGAACTCTGTCTAGTAAGTGCAGGTTATCCAGTCAGAAGGATTTTTCTTAGGCTTTCCTGGAAGATTACCACCACAACGCTGAAATTGAACATGTGGTATTTCATGCAATGCCATGCGGGTATAAATACAACTGATGAAAGTTTGAGTTTAGTAGTTGATACCAGATGAGTCCACAATAGGCTTATAATGACAGTAAGCTGTCGACCACCTCATGTCTGAGGATACATAAAAAAACCCCTGAGAATTCCCTCTCCTAGCCAATGGTGGGATAATTATTATAGAAATCCAGTAGGTTTCCAATCCAACAATCTGAGATACTTCAGCAAATAAACAATGACCCTCTGAAGTAGAGCATTTTCCATTTAACCTGCCTTCCTAAGAAAGAAAACCAAACACTCTCACTTATACCCTACTCATTGCACCTTCTAAGTCATTCAGTGGCTCTCCATGATTTACAAACTCGATACCCAAACCTCAAATTCACACCTGATTTTTGTCTTGAGGAATCAAGTTAGACTTCCAAAGTTATTATGAAATACCTAAATTCAAGAACTTGCAAGACACTTGGCCACAAAGACATGTGTAGAGAAGCCCTGATAATATTCTGAGCAATCCTGCCTGCAAAAACCCTAAGAAAACCAAACCCAAACCAACCCCATCCAACCAAAATCCATCAATGATAAAAAAAACCAAACCACAACCCCAAAAAGCCCCAAACAACATGCCTGCTAACTTCTACCCTTAAATCTATCTGCTTGGCTATGCGCTGCTGTACTATATAGTCCTTATAAATGTAAACTGAGAACTACAACAGCTCAGTAACAAAAGTCCTGCCAAACTATCCATACGTTCTTCATCTTATTGAACATAAACACTGCAAGGAGGGAGCCTCTTCAGCTGAAAACTCTGGAATGTCTCAAATACTTCAGCATATGATTCAAAGAATGTTTGACTTTATTAGATATAGAATCCCTGAAAATTTTACTCCCTAAAAGACAGTGTGCTTTGAACAACTGCCATCATGCAATCACCAGTGGAAATGGTAGAAATCATAGCAGAACGGAACCAAAATTTAATCGTACACATTCTTATTTGTCAAAATGGAGAGTCTCACAAAACAGAGTCCTTTGGAAGTCATTCGAGTTTTCCCTAACTAGATGCAAACAAGACTGACTCATGCCAATGTAACGTTAAAAATGCTAGGTGAATTGGTATTTATGTATAGAATGGCGTTTCTCTTTCTTCAGCCTGTAATTCGGGCAAGTATATGGGAATGGAATCAGCAGGAGTCAAGATTGTGAATTCAGAGAATTGGAGGGCATGACAGATTTCCAGGTAACTTCTGACATATTCTAGGTTTTTGTTATGAAGAAGGTGAGGGAATACAAACAAAAGGGTCTTTAAAATCAACATGACATTTAGGAAAAAAATACAAGATTGGACCTAGAGTAAAATACGTATCTGGCGGGCAAGACCAAACGTGCATCAAGCTCTAATCCGATGGGGTATGCATCTCTTCACATCATTGCTCAAAAAAATCCCAACCATATGAACAATCAAACAAATAACCTTTGCATCCCCAAAACAACATACAAAATATCCTACTACTGGTGCACTCTTGGCTTTGGTATGCAAATACAAACTTTCTGGCTCAGCTTGTCTTCATGAAAACTTGGATGTGCACAGTTCGGAGAAGTTCGGATGGTTCAATCCACCCATACACGAGCATGCCCCTTCCATATCACAACATAACACAAGTAGTAGCAATGGCTGCTACTTTGTTGTTTCAGTACCTTAGCAGGGAAATGAGGGAAAGGGAAATGTTGATTTCAGCCTCAGAGATACATGAATGGCATAACAAACAGTCCAACACTGTATATGTGCTGCTAACAGAAACCTCATCAAAGGAAACAGAAAAGCAATTTCAGATTTCCAAATCAGACTCAAGCTGAGTTACACCTAAACCAGTTTTACGTTAAAAGATTCACACTTCTTTCAGTCTTCCTGATCTGCAACCCAGGTGATTCTCCCTGTTAGATCAAAGTCTCTGAAGTCTATACCTGCTGTTGTCATAGCACCAACGGTACAATACTCCACTCAAAGTCTTACCATGTCTTTATCATTACATACACTATGAAGATAACAGGGTCTGAACAAGGTTTAATAAATCCACCTGAAGAACAACTGTCTTATCTCAGGTTTTTACAAGATGGAGTCAACTTCTGTGAAAACACTACTTACCTCTGACACAGCAAATCTCCTCACAACCTCTCCCACCTGCTTGCCCTCCCTCCCTCAAAACCAGTAGCAATAAATTATGATTAGTGGGAGATACAGTACTTTTTTCTTCCTGCTAAGTTACCCTGGCACATTTCCATGCACTATACGTAAGCACACGGGAAATAATGAAAGTGATGAACCTTTAATGGTGAAGTAAAGTTCAGGACAAAAACCAAGTCAATTTCCTTAGATTTTTTTTTTTTTGTGTGTGTAGTAAGAGAACAAGTCAGTGAAAAAGAAAAAGCATAACTGAAAAAACCCCACTCAAGTTAGTATATCATAGGAAGAAATATATGGCTAAAACTATAGCCTGTATAAACTTACAGTTTAATTCATGTTATTTGTCTCCCTAGAAGCAATGTAGTCATCTTCATTAGTATAACAAAAGAGAGGATTGCTTCTCTCAAAACGGCTTAGAAGCAGCTTTCACAACCGGTATTTTCTGTTGCCCCTCTTTTTTTCAGAAACAAGATAAACTGATGCAGTAGCTGTGACACAGCAAACAGGTCACAGGACTTTGAGAAGAATACTAGATTTGAGAACCTACAGCCTGTTATGATATGGAGAAAAAGATTGAGAGAGTATACGCAATAGTTCAAAGGCCCTCTGCTACTATCAGGAAAAAAACATGAGTCTGTCAAACATCAAAAACTCCTCACAAGGTTACAGCCAGGTTAGCGCTTCCAAAGGATCCTGAAATGCTACCACAGTGTTTATGCTCTCTCTTATGTATGCCATACAATTTACACCCCACATACATCCCTGCACTGTAACTGGACAATCTATTTAAAAGGTTATTTTTAACTACTATTCTCAGGCAACAGAGAGCACACAGACCAGTGTAAGTTACCTTTGAAACCTCTCTGTTTCAAGATGAGAAAAACAGATAAACTCCATGTTTCTTTGTGGTTTTCAAACATTGAATGCCTTGATATCTATACAAAATGCCATGAAAAAGTAATCATTGAAGAAGACTCAATGACAAGTAGAGATCTCCTCATCTGGCCAATACTATGAAATTAACTCAAACTTCAGTGCCCAATCAGTCATCTCTGTAATCCTGAACGGTATGAAGCCTTGACTTGAAATAAACATTCTCTCCCCAGTTTTTCTGGCAGAAATCGAGGAATTCCCCAAGGTTACAGTCAAATCTAGGCATTTTTCAGCTAATGCTTCAGAACACAAGCTTTTGTTTCTCCTCTAGTATAGGAAATCATTTATTTTGCCTGATCCTCTGTTCCCACGATGTTACTGAAAAGAAAGAACACCCAAACCACAGAACAATCCATTCCAACTCAAAATGAAGTACTTAAAAAAAAAACAACCTTCAGCAACAAGTACGTGCTTCTTCACGCTGAGCTAACAACCGGCTGACAGAAATTACAGATTTCGACAGAAAGAAGTACTTTTCTATACGCTCCTCTTTAACTGACAAAAAAAGACACAGCGTTTCTTTTCTCTCTCCTTGGTGAAGCACCTCTGCATCTCGAGTACAGGAGTATTTTATACTTAAAGATTTCCATGGGATCTATTCCTACAAAACCTGATTACTGCCACAGCTACAGTACTTTATCAGACCACAAAGTCAACCGCTGCCAGGATGAGGGCTCGCCCAGCTCCACATCTCCCTGCTCCGACAGAGCCCGAGGCACACTCACACACACTCAAGCAGCAGCTTCTCATTCTCTGCCCTAGAGGATAACACTGTCCCCAGAGTTACCAGTCTGATCCCTGCTGCTTCTTTCCGAGCTTTCTGGGGGTTAGTTGGAGGTTTTGTCCCGGCCAAACGATCTCCCGGCACCGGGTCCCGTTCAGGTCCCTTTGGGCTGCGGAGCCAGTCAAGAGGAGGAGACGGGGGCCGGAGGCCGGACCCGGAACACCAGCGTCCCGGAGCGCTTCCAGTAAATGAACTGGGACGTTATCGGGAGAGGCCAAGGTATGGCCGCGCCGCAGTAGGAGCAAGCTAATCTCTGTCCTCTTAAAGAACAGCTCTTTGACTTCATTTGATTCTGCCATTATCACCTCATCACCCTG
>JANHGB010035764.1:0-12216 GCA_026283785.1 Coracopsis vasa
CATGGTTTAGTGTGAGGTGTCCCTGCCCATGGCAGGGGGATTGGAACTGGATGATCTTAAGGTCCTTTCCAGCCCTATTCTATGATTCTGTGATTTTCCAGAACTGAGATTTTTCTCTCTTTGCAACAGGTTTGTGTGCTCTGGGGCTCTGCTTGCTGTGGGGCTGGCTTTCCTCTTTCCTGCTCCCCTGGGAGAATTGGGAAGCATGGGAACCTCCTCACATGTGCCTGCGATATCATCTCCAGGGCTGTCAGTCACTGCATCTTCCACTAGCACTGAAGTCTCTGTGAGAATGTGCCAGCATTGTGGAGATGCTAATGCACATCCCCAGCTGCTCCTCATGGGCCATACCAAGCTTTGATACTTGGCTTCTCTTTTCTCCTGAGCAGCATGCAGTGTGTTCAGTCATCATTATGAGTTAAGAGGAAACTACTAGTAGCAGCAGAAAGAACCCCCAAACCAGGGAGGCAGAGCCCCATGCACAAGCCTTGCTTACCCAGTGCATTGCTCCTGCTCCATCCCCATTGTTCCAGGGTGGTGTTTGCCTCTTGCACAGCAAAATATATTCAGCTCCATGTCTGACTTTGCAGCCTTGAGCTTCCCTGGTCACGTGCAGTGCCTGCTCAATGGCTGCTCAAATAGAGAGGAAGATGGGGATGGGTCATAACTCTAAGGTGGCACCAGGCTCCCTGCAGTGGTGGGGGCTGCTGCCACCTTGTCAAGGATTCAGGTTGTCTAATGAGCCCCTTGGCTCGCTGGTGGGAGAGGGGAGGTGTGAACAAGCTTCCCCCACCCCTGTCTGCTCTCTCAAGCCCTGGAGCTGCTGATCTGTAAGGCAGAAACGTTCCTGCTATTTTAAAGCCCCTTCTAGAAGAAGATCTTTAAGGGCTAAATGAAGAGTAAATCAGCATTGTATTGGGTCTGCAGGGCTGGGCAGCTTCCTGGGTTAGGGGAAACTGAGGCAGGGAACGTGATGGTGTTGTATGGAGACCCTGCAAGGCGTTGAGCATCCTGGCCCTGTTTGTCTCGGAGACCCAGAGAGCCTCTGGCTCCTTCTGTAGCCAGGCTTTATCTGAGCCCCTGGGACCTGCTGGGGTCTCTGGAGCTGGGACTGATCTCATTCTTCCCATTGGGTATAAAGAGTACCTGGAAATCTGGATACAAAATAGAGGGCTGAGTGCAAGCACAAAGCGATGCTGTTGATGCTGTGATGGTTGAGATGTGCTGGAGGGTACCTCAGCACAGCGACCCAACTGGGATCTCATTGAGCATCCTCAGCTGGCAGCTGCTCTTCGACAGGCTTTGGATCTGCTTCAGCCTGAGTCAGTCATCCCAAGCCTGCTCCTCCATGCTCAGGTCTGGGATCGCTTCACCCCTCTCAGTGTCATCTCTATTGAAGCCTCTTAAAAGAGATGAGGGGAAGTATCCCACCCTGTTTTCACACATTGCTTTTGTTCAAGTGGTACCTTCCCATCCCGCTCCAGACCTCCCCAGCAGCCTAGGGAAAGGAGGGATGCTGCTTTTGGGATGCTGAGAAATCCATGAACAAGGCACCCTGGTGTTTCCATAGCACATGGTGATGGCTTAGACAGATTAGCAGCGTCCAATTGTGTCCCTTGGATCGGTGTCAGCAGAACGTGTGCGCACGCATGTTGCTGGCTGGTGAAGTCTTCTGAGGGCTGTTAGAGAAACGAGAAGCCGGGCTTTGATCTGCCTCTGTGTTTGGTGTTTAAAACAAGGCCTTTTAGAAGGGAGTATTAGGTATTCGGAGTCTGTTACATATGAGGAAGCTTCGCTTTGATCCTCTCTTGTCTCCAGAGGCAGCAAACACTTAGTATTTCATGGGGAACTAAACGAAACGTGGGATGAAATGTGGGTACCGCTCTCAGTGCTCTGCCAGCGCTCCCGGCCTCGCTGGGGCTGGGTGCATGCTGTGGGCAGTGTGTCTGTGCTGTGCTCCTCAGGGAATCACCCCTGTGATTCCATGTGCGCTGGGCTCAGCTCACCGGGCTGGCAGCCTTCAAACTGCGGGAGGTGCTGCTGGGAATCAAATGGGAGATGAAAGGCGATAAAGCAAACATCTTGGGTTGCTTGCAATAGCAAGAGGGAGTAATGGGTCTGTCTGTGCCTTGTGCTGTCTGTCTGTGCTCAGGGAGCCTTGTCCCTCCCTGCTGGCACCAGCAGTGCTCTGGAGCAGGACAGGCTTCCCTGGGAAGTGGGGACAAAGCTGTTCAGTGTAGGAATAGATGGACAGGTCAGTGCTGGTACCTTCATGGCACAAGTCTCATCTTTCCCTCTCAGAGCACCAGGTTATGTCCTACCCTGGCTGCACCCATGCCCAAACTGCTATGATGCTCTGGGGTGGTGGTGCTGATGAGGGATGCTCTTAATATCCAGCCTTTCTCATCTCCCCATTGTGGATGCTGTTTTTCCAGCGAGCAAACAAACATTGTGCTTTTGCATGAGGGCTTATTTTGCTCGCAGAGCAAGCAGGCACCGCATCAGCACTTAAAACCCACTTGGAGCCCTTCACCATCCCTGTCTGACTCCATCTGTGCAGGGAGGCTGGGCTGGGGTTACTCCAACAGCATCTTTGGCCCTGTAAGTCCTTGGGGGTTGTGGATACGGGGACGCAGACATGCTGAGGAAAAGGGGATACTGCAGGAAGCTGGTTGCAAAGCGTAAGCAGAAGCACGGAGTGGTCCCTAGTTAAAGCAGTAGTGATGCCGCAGGAGCCGCAGGCTCTTTAACTTCCCCGGCCTGTGCTGGAGATAGCGGCTTTTCCATCTGCTCCTGGAGGCAGTGTGGCTCTCCCTGTTTATTTATGTATTTCCCTGATTGTATCTGATCCAGCCTCAGTGAGTAATTGAGTGTTTGAGAGGGAAAGAAATGATCTCAGGGGCTCGGCCCTTATCTCGACAGCAAAGCAGGGCTTTTAATTTCATTTTGGTGGGAGCATGCGGTAACAAATTTCACTAATCGCTTCTCTGCCGCCCTCCGCATGGCAACGAGCCTCTTGTTTCCCAGGAAGCGGAACACGAGCCCTCTGGATGCGGGGGGCAGGAAAAGGGTCGGCTCCGTGTGGGAAATGAAGACGCGTTTCGGCGCTGATGCTCGGTGCGCCTGTGATGCTGTGGATGTGTCTCTGGTTGGAGGAGGAGGAGGAGTGGGAAGAGGACGAGGAGGGTGGGTGTTGTGGAACAATGAAGCTTGTTCTTGTGCGGTGCTTGGGTGTAGGGGAAACTGAGGCATGGAGGGGATGTGGCCCAAGCCTGGGGAGCTGTGCAGAGCAGAGATTCTTACTCTCATCCTCTTGGGTAAATGCCCCATCCCTGGCAGTGTTCAAGGCCACGTTGGATGAGGCTTGTAGCAACCTGCTCTAGTGGAAGGTGTCCCTACCCGTGGCAGGGGTTGGAATTGAATGAGCTTTAAGGTCCCTTCCAACACAAACCAGGCTGGATTTCCATGATCCCAGGCAGCAGCCCAGCTCTGCCTGCAGGGTGGTGATGGAAGGGCGGGCAGGGCCTATATGGGCAGTGTAGTGGGGCATCTCTTGCCAGGTCCTGAGCCCTCTGTGGCATCCTGGCCTTCATCCCTGCTCTCTCCAGGTCTCCAAAATCAATTCAGCTGTCTGACCAGCCCTTTGCTTGCCAAACACAATCCTCCCTGGGCTGTGACTCAACATGAGCTATTTCATAGATAATGATTACTTTCTTTCCTCTTTTTTTCCTGTAGGAATAATGTTTTCATTACACTGTACGGGAAATTGCTTTCCCTCCTCCTTAAAATGAAGCCTTCCACTCAGATTTGCCTTTGTGTTTGTATATTGTAAAATTGGGACTCATTTGGAGTTTAAAACAAAAAAGAGATCGGGCTTTAATTCCAGGAGAAGTGTTTCCATTGATTTGCATGGAAGAAAATTCCAGTGCAGACAATCTCTGCCTTTAAATATGGAACTGTTTCTTTAATGCGATTTTATCTCGAGCAATTCAGCACCGAGAACACGAAAGCAGAACTGACTTCATTGATTTTAATAGTCCATGCCCAGAGAAACGGCAAAAACCAGTAACAGTGCCAGCAGAGCAAGTTGGGTTTGCACAGATTCTCCCCTCTTTGCTGTGCTGGGGCAGCTCGGAGCGCTGTTACCCGTGGTGATGGGACTGGAGATGCTGACCCTGGTGGTGATGGGGCTGGTGCGTCACAGCATTCCTGCCTGTGCCACTTTCATCTCTGTTTCCACCCTCCCTTCCCACTTCCTTGCCCAGTCTTCAGGGCTTTTCCTTTCCCTTCACTTCCCTATTCCTCCTCCTGATTGAAACTTACTGGCAGCATGTCTCGGAACTGCAGGCTCATTGTTTTAAAGCAAAGGGGGAGCATCACCAGCAACCGTATAATTAGGAAGTAAATATACTTATTCAATACATGAGGCATTAAAACTCCAGGAGCATGTGAAGAGCGAAGGCTGAAGGAGCACGAGAGCTCACTGGAGCTCTTTATCTCCAATGCAGGCTGTGGTGTACACCACAGATCAGCTGCCAAAGCCTTGACCTTGCCACAGGGTCCAGCAGCCCGATCCTGACCTCCCATTGTGGCCATGCCACCCTCAGCATCCTTCTCTCCCCAACCCACACCCAGGGCTGCCTTTTCCGCAGCCCCCCTGTGCTGCATTGGAGGACGCCTTGGCTAATTCATAGTTCATAATTCATAAATGTTAATAGTATTAATCTGATTCAGCGTGTGCTTAGCAAGATCAAATCCTCTATAAATCCAGAAGCGTCTGATCTCACCCCTCTGCTGCACAGCGCAGCCGTCTTTCCTCCTTGCTTTTCCTCCCTGTCCCTTGTGCTGTGCACCCTCTCTGCTCTCTTGGAGGTGAGTCTCCCCTGGCCTGGGAAGAGCAAAGACATCACTTTGGGTTGGTCTTCATCCTGCTGACTCGGGGGATGAGGATGAAGACAGCCCCATGCCCAAGCCCTGACCCAGATCCAGCCTTTAAATGTGAACACCTTCACATGGGATTTGCCTAAGGCAGTGATGGAGAAGGTGCCTGCCCAAGGAGAGGCTGAAGCCAGGTATTGTGGAGAGGGTGTGCAATGAAACGCCTGCTTGGGCTCTCACCCCACTGCTCAGATGTTGTCTGGAGGGTTCATTGCATCCACATCCCGTTTCTGAGGGAAATGTCTCTGGGGCACAATGGTCCATGAAGATTTGATGGGGTCCATGGTACGGGAGAGCTGCATCTGGCTGGAAGGAATATGTCCCATCCTATCCCATCCTGTGTGTGCTGTAGGAAAAGAGAACATCCTGATGTGGAAGGGGTGTGGGGTAGAAAAGGGAGATTGGCACATCCCTGCACAGGGATGCTCCATGGCCAGAGCTGCCTTTCAACACCACTGCTCCCTTTAATTGGCGTCTGATTTGATTCCACACGATCCCCACTTGTAAAACAGCTCAAGATGTTTCTGTGTGTGAGGGTGTCCTGGAAATGCTCTTGTACCATCCTAATGAGCCTCAGCTGGAACATAAAGAAGGATCATTAGGAGCACTCCTGGTGCAGTGACATACCAGCAACACCGGGAAGGATGCAGGGATGTGAAATGGGCTGTGGTGGGCTCGCTGCTCCGTGGGGATGCTGTGGGTGCTGCTTACCCTGCACCAGGAGGTTCTGCATGCAGCATGGCACAGGGGCTGGGCAGCTGCTCCACGCGTTGCTAAGCAGTTCAGGCGCTCACTGTTCCCCTGCTCTGTCTTCCTTGGGTGGTGGAAATACATTTTAATATCCGAGTAGCCGCGAAACATTCCCTATTATTGCTGTTATCTCCGGAGGGGTGGGGAAGATTGCAAAGCACTTGGCGTTTAACACCCACATATGGCTAACACCACGGGCTGTGTGCTGATAAAGATGGGGTAATTAAAGTGCATTTTTTCTTATGGACTAATCTCCCAAGCATGTATTTATGAGCCTGATTTAGAACCCTCACATTACCCAGAGCACGGGATGTTTGTGTTGCTTGTAAATCCATCCGTGTTCTGAACAGAGCTTTTTTTTTTTCCCCCCCTTCCTACATTTAGGATTAAAAAGAAGCGAGCTCGGAGTTTTGATGAGTGTTTTCTCCCCCTCCTCCTTGTCCTTTAAGTGAGCAAAGGGAAGTTGTACAAAGCAATGAGTAATTAACTGCATGAGGAGATGATATTTCCAAGGAGGTGTGTTTGGAGGGGCTGTTTGCAGTGTTTACACCAGTGCCTTTGGATTTATCTGCATCGTGCAAGTAGGTGCAGAATCTTCACAGGGATGTGGTGCTTTGCAAGCACCGAGCTGGCTGCTGAGGGATCCGTGTCTTCCCTGCGGGGATGGAGCTGGGCTCATTGGCTCCAGTGTTGAAAGGGAGGAGCAGAAATCCTTGGGTGGGAAAGGTGGTGGTGGCAGCAGCCCCTCTGACCACGGTGTTGGCTCTCCTCTTGTCTCCCAGTCTAATTAAGCTGCTGTTAATTGGATCGCTAGCAGGGAGCATCTCAGGTATGATTCTGCCCTGAAACAGAGCAGTTTGCTGTGCTTTCTGCTTCTCCCTCCTTTGCTCTCACTCGCTGGGGGGAGAGGTGACTTCTCCCTGTTGGAAAGCAGGGATTTCTTCTTCTCCATCATCATCCTCCTGTGTCCTGCCTGCTGCTTTGCCTGCTCCTTTGGCACAGGCTCCTCTGACCATTGCTTTCCCCCCAAAACTGAGTACTTGGACACCCCTTTACTTGGTTGCAACCATCCAAAATGCAACAGAAACATGCTTTATTAAAAACATAGAGACATCATCGCAATAGAGGAAGGATTTAATAGAGCAGAGGAATGCAGGGACTGAGTTTGGTCTCATCCATGCCTGGTCACTTTCTTCCTCTTGGGCTTTTTGGACCCCACAAGACCCAAACAAACACTGGATCGTGAGGCTCTGGGGGCTTCTGAGTCACATCAGCCATCCATAAAGGTCTTGTATTCTCCCCCAGGCCTCCTCGTTTTAGTAAAGGAGGTTGATGCTATCTTGTTTGGTGGACCTTGGTTTGCAAACCTGCATTTTAAACACCTCCCTGGAAGCCTGGAGGTGACAAGGAGAGGAGGGGAAGAGCAGGCTTCAACCAGGTAGGGCTCCCATTTGCAGTGTAGTGGCTCATGTGGTGCTGCCTGAGTTACCGGGCTGCGTTTGGATCCTCTCTCTGGACCAAGGAAAGGATGGATCATTTTGTCTCACCTCCAACAAGTGAGGTTGGTTTGGTTAGCAGTGGCTTGCTAAGAATATATTTGCTTGTGGTTTTAGAGGCCTAGCATGAAGCTGTTTATCTCCAGATGGGTTTTTAAACACAGCACAGCAGTGCTTCTGCTGGAGCATCAGTGGTCCGAAGGGCAGGCAATGGGATGGAAAATGGGAGCCATGTCCTTCTCTTTAACAAACGAGGGAAGGATCTGCTTTTCCAGCAGCCTTCCTTCCAACCTGGCACCAAACTGACCCTGAACAGTGAAGAGCTGAGCTGGAAATCCAATTTCTTCTCAAGCAGAAGACCCATTGCTTTGGTTCAGTTGGTCAAAGCCAACACTGGGCAGTTCTGGAGGTCAATAATTAGCACTGTGATGGAAACAAGTGGGGTGCAGAAGGCAGGGGAGAGGGGAAGGTGGTTATAGGTGACTTTATAGCACATTGTCCCTCTCCTTGGGCAGCCAAGCTCAAACTCATTGAGCTGTAATGAGCTTTTGACTGTTTCAAGCTCCTGTGCCCCTCTCCTCTTAGTCATGGGGAAAGAAGCAGCCACGTGGACTACTGGGGATGGGAGCTCCCAGATCCTGATTCCTCCAGCTCCACTCTGGTGGTGGGATGGTGGAAGCTGCCATTATACCTGTGATTCAGACTCTTTGTGAAGAGGGGATAATACTCATCTAACTCATAAGGGATTTATAATTTAATGTTTGCAAAGTGCTTTAATACCTTGGATTGAAAGGTGATTTATTATGGCAAACCCCAGTGTTCTCTGCTCTATTATACACTTGGCTGTGTCCACTTATCCCGATGGAGGCTTTTTTCCTTGCTTTTTCTTTTCCTTTTTCCCCCTCTTTTCCCTTTTAGCATTTGTGTTGTAGCTTCGAGCAAGAGCAGGGTTTGTGGCAGGCACAGTCTGCTCAATGAGTTTGCTTCCCAACGAGGTGCTAACTTATGCTGGTGATTTAAATAAAGACTGGGAAGGAAAGAAAAAGAGGGATCTCAAGGTGAAGGGCGCAGGAGGTCTTGGATAAAGCTGTGAAATCGGGGTGGGAAAGCTGTTTAGATGATGCATGCATAAGGACAGTTAGAGATGCTTCATAAATAATGAATTTGCATATTCCTGTATTGCAGTGAGGGGGGTATTTTCCAGCAGAGCAGCCACTTCTCCTGTCCTATGGGTGCTGGTTGGAGCAGGTCGGTGCAGGTTCCATCCTGCAGCAGGGAATGCTTTGGTGGGTCACGCTCTGACTGGAAAACACAGATTGTGCCAAGCATGAGGTCCCTGCCGTGGCACCAGCATCTCTATAGCAGCTTTGGTCGCATTACAGGGTGTGCAAGTGCTAACTTGCTGGCTGTATTTCCCATTCAATGTTCAGATTGATGCTTTTTAAATCTCGCTTTGCTGAAGAGGTGGAGAACACCAGGGAGCGAGGGAGGAGAGGCTGGATTGGCTTCCAAGAATCAGCAAGTGTCCTCACCGGAATCCTGAGTAGGGATGTGGCCAGGTCTGCTGGGAGCTTGGTCATCTCAGCTGCACTGTAACAGACTGTGCAGTGGCTGGGGTTAAATGTGGGGCTGTGCCCTCTCCTTGGCATTGCTATAGTCCTCAAGTGGTTTCTAATGTGCATCCCAAGCACTGAAGAAGGGAATTGGCTCTTTGTGAGGTGTCTGTTGTTAGCTTTGAGCAGAGTGGAGTGCTCGTGCCATGTGTTGGACTAAGTGGCCATGGGGCATATGGTGCAGTCAGAGCAGCAGTGGAGCAGCCCCATGTCTGGAGAGGCTGAGCAGGGAGGAATCAGTGGTACCCAAGGATGCAGACTCCAGGCTTGCTCCCTTCTTGGGCAGAGGAAACCTGTTGGTGGCATAGTGGTGGCCTGGGGACAGTTTCTCCTGGTTATCTCCATCAGTCGAGGATGTCTCATCCAGACAACAGCATCCCAATCTCCTGGGATTCTTCTCTCTCTCAATGACTCTGTTGCCCAGTTTTACCCCCATTTCTGCAGAGTTTGGGGCTTGCTGTGTCCAACCCAACTGTACCTGACGGTGATTAGGGTTAGGAGGGCTTTCCAGGCAGAGGGTCCATACAGGGCTCTGAAAAGGTTTTCTCCCTCCTCTAGGAAAATATAGTCCCTAAGATGGATGTAACTCAGTGAGTGAAACAACATGGATGTTAAACCCCAGCCAAACACGATGTGATGGGTTTGCAGACCTTAGGAGCTATTCCAGTGCCACTGAGCTGATGTCTTCATTTTCAGTGCCTGCCCTTCCTTTGGGCTGGGGCTCTCCTGCATCCCAGGTACAGCTTTACCTTTACTCACCCCTATCTCTGCCTTCCAGGTTCAATGAAGAGCCCCATCAACAAGACAGCGCTGACCCTGATTGCAGTGAGCTCCTGCATCCTGGCCGTGGTGTGTGGCTCCCAGCTCTCCTGCCCTCTCACCGTCAAGGTGACGCTTCACGTACCCGAGCACTTCATTGCGGATGGTAAGACCCTCAGGGGACTCAGACCCTGCTGCCCCATAGGCTGTGTTTGGGACATGGGGGTCCGTTTCTTTGAGAATTGGCCTGGTTGTGTTCAGCTGCAGGGATCTCCCTTCCCAGAGGAGCAAAGCACATCTGTGAGCCGAGGCCAAAATCTGAATCATGGAATGGTTTGAGTTGGAAAGGACGCTAAGATCATCCAGTTCCAACCCCCTGGCGCAGGCAGGGACACCTTCCACTAGAGCAGGTTGCTCCAAGCCCCGTCCAACCTGGCCTTGAACACTGCCAGGGATGGAGCATTTTCAGCTTCCTTGAGCAACTTGTTCTTGTGCCTCACCACTCTCACAGTAAAGCATTTCTTCCTTATGTCCAACCTAAATCTTCCCTGTTTAAGTTTCAACCCAAGATTCACTGTTATAATAAAAGCACTGTTCTGTTGACTTGCGCTGGAATAAGACCTGGGCTTCCTTCGCTAACAGAGTGGTTCATCAAGTAGCAGAAGGATTAAGTGTATCATCAAATCAAATCCAAATTAAAACGGGGTTTGAATAATTCAAAAATCAACACTTAAATCTTTGTGTCTTTTTGATGTTCTTCAGTAGAAAGTTGGGAGGAACCTTCCAAAAGCAGCCGGATTAGAGAGGTAGCACATTAGCACATGGGCTTTGAGGGGATGCTGGTGTTGTTTAATTACAGCTGCAGCTTCACAGATGTGCTGTGCCATGGTCCTTTTGCAGTTGGCATGTACAGTAGATCCTGCATTATTTGTTCTTTGTTGAGATTCGCTAGGATTAATACAGGGCAAAAATTAGAGTTACAATTGAAAAGAAAATAATGGTATATAAAGTAATGAGATTGTTCCAAAGCTTAATTAGATGGAGTAGATTGAATACATTACAGTCATGTCTGGAGGCAACGTAATTAAATTGTAGGCATAATCCTCCCTGTGTTGGAACTGATTTTATCTTGGTAAGGCAGGGAGCATTAGATGGCACTTCCTGCTATGTTCTATTACTAATTCTTCTAGGAAGAGTTAGGAATCTCAGAGTATTATCAGACTTTATAACCACAAAACAAACCAGGGTATAAGTCTATCTATCAAACTGTTGATACTCTGAATACATGGATAACTTCAGTTTCAATCTCAGTGTATGCTACAGCTCAGTAATTGAGTCATAGATCTAAAATACATATATCTGCAGTGTAGTAGTGTGTGTGCTAAATTCATCTCATTTATAAAGTACCTTAATGAAGTTGTTTCCAAATGTATGTACTGACAAATGCACAGATGTACTGTGCCTGAAATGCATCTCTGCATCGGCTGGGTGACTTCTTAGATATAAATATATATAATGACTCTTAGATGTAAAGAGTGATATTGTGAAACGCATGGATGTGTGTATACCTCCATGTATTTTATATATTCTTTAATCTCCTCAAATTTTCTTTTGTATTTTCTCTTAGAATTCCAATTTCATTTTTCACCTTTGGCTACATTCCTTCTCCATTACACTACTGTGGGGCTGCTCTGACTTTATAGTACAGATACATCCCAGTGGCATCCAATTTTTGCCTTCTTTTCTTAATTTAACATACACAAATAATCTCTCATGACATCCTGGTGCCCGTGTTTCATTTCTCTTGGGTTACCAAACATTTAGCTAAATATTAGGGTTTTTTCAAGAGAGAACACTCGGTACCTTAAATCCAGTAAAAGACCTTTCTGCCTGCCTGTTGTGGTTTGTCTTAAATAACCCTGATATTCTATTGTCAGCCTGTAGGAAGATTAAACTTGGTTATTTTGCATTCAACAGTGAACTCTCTCCTTAAAAACTGCTACGGGTAGCGGGAAGTAGGACGTGTTCTGAGTAGTCTTTACCGTTGCTGGGACTTTGAGGAGATATAAATATCTACCACAGTCTGCTCCAAAGACAAGCTCATTTGTCTGGGCATTAGCTGGCACTTTCATTGCATACACTGAAAGTTTTCAGGAGGAATCTAATGTTTATTTTGACAATGGAGATGAGGGCACTGAAGAATAATGTGTTTACTGCTCAGCACCATGAATATGTAGTGACCTACTTCTACTGTACCGTTTGGTTTTCTTTTTAAAGCTTGTCAAGCCAACTCCTATTGCAAATTTAAGAAGCATCGCTTTTAGAAATACACTGGCTACTAAATTAGCATCTTAGAAGTAGAGCAGTGAGCAGTGTGTCGGAGATTGTCCTTCAATCGTGTTCCTACGTTTTACTGTGCCATAAGTAAACCAGTGTTTGCCTTGTGTTTAAGAGCCTGTTTTGCTTGACCTGCAAGATAAAATACAGGCAGCTGCAGCTCTGGAATCACAGAATCCCAGTCTGGTTTGTGTTGGAAGGGACCTTAAAGCTCATCCAGTTCCAACCCCTGCCACAGGCAGGGAGACCTTCCACTAGAGCAGCTTGCTCCAAGCCCCTGTGTCCAACCTGGCCTTGAACACTGCCAGGGATGGGGCAGCCAC